>JADLZN010001450.1:0-265448 GCA_018155175.1 Sinocyclocheilus anophthalmus
ACTGACATATATTTTATTATTCAAATGTGTTTCCTTTATGTAACTATAAGCACTTTCTGGATTGTAGACAGGACTTTTATTTTGATAAGGCTAAGGCTAAAGCATCATAAGGCTGCGCCGCGCTCCTGTGTTTGTGTTTCAGCTGAAGAAAGGTTTGTGGTCTTAATCATTTAAAGTGTTTGAATTCATACAAACACGTTCAGTCTATTTTATAGTGTTTACAAGCGATGCAAAGTTAATAATTATAGTGTGTAACATTGTAATATTTTATCTAATATGAATGCAGGTTATTTTGTGAGAGTAAAGCTCATCCACACATTAGTAACAGATAAAGTGTGTCTGATTTCAGTTGCTTCACAAAATGATTCAGTGTTTTGAATCAGCGCGCGCTGAAGAGACCTGCTGCTCAGAACAGTGTGACTGCAACAACAACAAACACAAACATGTGTAATGACAACTTTTACAAACAACTGCTAATGTGTTGTTGTAATGGCAAGCTGAAAGTACAATAGCAATGTTTAAACGTGGAATTGATTAAATATACTTATCATTAAATACCTAATGTGAATTAAAACTTTAAAGCAAGTTAAAGGTTGAAATGTTTGTTTAATCAGATCACGCAAGTCCATTAACACTCACTCGGACTCCATTACCAGTGAACTGACCAAGGGTGTAACTTTGGTTTGAGAAGTGGGGGGGACACAAAATGGGGGAAATGTTTTCGATTTGAATCCCATTTCCTGCATTTACATATATTTAGGGACCATGGTGATACAAAATCCAGGAAACGATTAAGTTGATTAATTATCAATTCTGGCAGAAAGAATAGTAGGCTACTAAACTATGTATAAGCAAAAGATGTCTTACTTAGTTTATTGTTTAATAGGGGCCAGTCGCCAAGACTTCAGAGAATCATTTTTTTAAGTAAAAAATGTTCACTATTAATGTTTTGAATAATGTTTATATAATGTGAGACTCAGTTTCCACTGTTAAACAAACTTTTATTTCAAACTAACCGCTGTACCTGAAAATATAAAATAAATCACTTGTTGCACAAGACAGAATGTTCTACAGCAGTGGTTCCCAGACTTTTTAGAGTGGAGTACCCCCTGAGGCATCTCTGCTTAGGCCTACCCCCTCTCTTCCCCTAGACTGCAACCTTTTCCTTTTAAAGGTGGGGTAAGCGATTTCTGGTAGTTAATGTTGATGTTTGAAATCACCAAAACAAACACGCTCCTATCCCAAAAGGGTCTTGCCCCTATTCTGATAGCTCCGCCCCACCTATCCCACCCTCCGCAACCCAGGCAATGATTAGTTCTGAAACCAAGCAAAACCAATGTTACACCGTGTCTAAGGATGTGAGCGGCACGGCGCAACAAATCCCCGACAGAAAACTGCTTCCGGTTCTCTTATGACGTGCTGACACAAATTTCAAATGGTTTTCAATGGTTGTTTGATCGCGTCCAGTGTAGGCAGATTTTAGCTGTTGTAGACACGGTGTTACTCAGCTGTCGAGAAGAAGCAAAGCAACCTCGGCATCCGATCGCAGGCCATTCCGCTCCTTGAGTTCTCTCCAGCCCTGGAAAGCTGATCCGATATTGTCTAGGCTTCTTGCTATCACACTGATTTGCACTTCATCCTTTAGCATTCTCCTCTTAGAAGCATATATTGCAGTTTCAGGGCATGCAATACAAGAATCAATGTTCCGAGCCCTGATTATGCCAAGATGGGTTATTGCTTAATTTAATGATTATCTTTTTTTGTTTGTGTAAATAAACTTATATTGGTATTCTTTTTTATCATCAAATCCCACTAGGACACACTGTGTCCCCCGCAGCTGATTCTGGAGGAAGAGGGGCTCACGCGCATCGCTCAGACCGTTCAGGCACTTTTGGAGTTGCCTACATCAGGTTCCCGTCGCTCATCCCGTCAGGACCCCTCAGGGCTTCCTCTTCAATCCACGATTCAAAATCAAGATGCCGCCTCCTAGTGATCAAGTGATTATTTCCAGCACATTTCAGTTGCACAATGTATTATTTTTTTTTTTATGTTCGAAATTTTGATCAGGAGCCATCATGTAATAATACCAGCTTGTTACAATGCATGTACAGAGAGGAGTTTATGTAAATTGCTTGCACAAATTCTTTTTTGACTATTGAAACAGACGAAATCAAGGACAATAAAGCAAATTTAACTTAAAACTGCTTGTCTGTTACATATTTATGCAGAATATATAATACATGATGCAAGACATTACCTAAATGAGCCTCTTTACTGAGGTAGTTGGCCGTTCTTGTGTAATAATTTTGTTGGTGCTTCCTCATAATTGAAAATTAATTACGTTTGTAATCTCAGCTTTATTACAATGCAAATTTAATTGGTTTTTCACAGGTAATTGCTCTTGCATAGCGGCAAAGGTGGCAGTAAACCTGTGATAAGCTAACAACAGCTCTTGGGCTCCGATTGTGAAATTTTGTGCAGATTTGGAGTGTCGGACAAACAATGTGGCTCCCTATAGCTCTGCCATGGCACCCTTATTTAGCAATAGCTGTGTCAAATTATCTATTTAATTTGTTGTGAATTCAAAAGTAGTTTAAGAGTGTAGCGAAAAAACTGAAACAACCTTTTAACCTCTTTGTTTTATTTCAAACCAGTGACTGGAATAAAAATGTGAGAAAATGAATCTCTCCACCTTACACATTTGGGAATAAAGTGAGTTGATTATCTAACTTATTATACTAAACAAAGCCTAAAACCCTAAATTGCTTAAATAGCGTGATTCAGCAGCTCAATCCACAGGGCTTCAGTGGGAAGCGGTCTGGATTCTGACGTGACTCTAAAACACTGAATTTCTTGTGTTTGAGTCATTAATGTTTTGTGTAACTACCATGTTTCATGACTCATTGAGTCTCTCTTATGTTACCGGATCACAGTCAGATATTCTGATCTTGAATTTCTTGGTATAGTTTGTAATTGATTGGTCTCTCAGTTTCTGCACACCATTCAGACCCTGAAACAGCAAAACAACCCACACCATCATACTTCTGCATTAGCATTACATCACAGCTGGGATGAGGTTTAGCTTTTAGTACACAGTGTTCTGTTTTCCAGGAAGATACTGTTTACATCCAACAAAAGGGTAGCATCTGACTAATTTTGCTGCTTCTGACAAGTGACAATGTATATGTTATTTAGATGTCAAGCTTTGTCATCAACAACAAATGTATAGATTTTCATCCCTTTTGAAAGATGCATTTGTTATCCCAACCCTTCACAATTACTGTATATGATTAGTTGCATATTATTTGCATATAGCCTTTTTTCTTCCTGCTATCCTCAAACCTGTCAGACCTGTAGCCCACTAGCTGAGATGCACTGATCTAAATGAACATTACGCCTATTAACTATCTTCAAGAGACTATGAGTAAGAGCATGAATACCAACCTACAGATCCTTGATTTACTGTGCTATTTTTACAGTGGTAATTAAACTGTGGAAAGCAGCTAATTTACTCTGTAGGAGATTTTTATTTAGTTGTCACAATTTTTTTTATTTATTTTTTTACTTAAAGGGTTCATATGATGCATTTTCAAGTTTTCCTTTCTCTTGGAGTGTTACAAGCTGTTCGTGATAGAATAGATCCCTAAAGTTGCAAAGACTAAAGTCCAAACCCAAAGAGATATTCTTTATAATAGACTCATCCACGCCCTCCTAAAACACCTCATTTAAACACTCCGGCGTCCACATATCTATGTCACTATGTGGGAAGATTTGCATAACGCCGCCCAAATGTTCACGCAAAGTAAGAAGGCGTAACTTTATTGTTGCTGCCGCTGCCGCCGCCATGTCGTGAAGGTGCTGTGTGTTTCGTTGTGAAAGCGAAACTACTCGTTTGGCCTCCCAAAAGAGGACACGCCTAGAACTCAGTGGTTTAAGTTGCATTTACAAAACACTGTTCCATGAACAGTTCCCCAAATAATTCAGATGGTGCAGCACATTTATGGCGGATTGTTTTTCCTCATCCTGGAAGAGTAGACTACAATGCCGACTGATCTGACTCACCGTCTGTAAGTAAGTTTTCATATATTTAAAGGATTTGCCACTGAGGATTCAAACGTGAGTTTTTGAGCAGTGTAGAGTAGCGCTTGTTTTTTTGTTTCTCCGATCACAAATGCAGACTTGGGTTTTATGTTTACGCGGCGCGATGCAACACGTAAAAACACAGTAATAAGTCATTATAATCAGTAATTATGTCCCCACTGGATGCAACCAATGCCTCGTTTTAATGGGTTTTTTATTGGTTTTGTCTCGTCCTGCTGGGACACGGCATCACAAGATGGTAAGAGGCGTAACATTTCCGTCACACGCTTGAGGTATTCGGCCAATCCAACGCACTGGATAACTGGCCAATCACAGCACACCTCGACGCGTTTCAGAAAGCGGGGCATAGAGGAGAAACAATAATTTACATTATGTGGAAAATAATGTTTTTTTGAACCTTAAACCACTAAACACGTTTCATTAAACCAAATACACAAAATAATGTTCTTTGACCATCATATGACCCCTTTAGTGAGTTTTCCTCAGGGTAGAGTTTTAGAAGGTCATTCTCTGTATAGACATACATACCTAAAGTCTAGAAAAAGCTATTGAATGTTTCTACCGCTGTTGCTCAGGAAAAAAAAAAGTGGTTCAATGAACACTTAAACTGGCTGTTTATTGATATTCTTATTGACTGCATAGAGAAGACAGATTTTTATAGCTTTCCACAAAATTTAAATAGCAAAAACAGACAAGGTAACAAAAATAAATTATAAAAATAATTAATTGATCAATTATATAAAATAACATTCAAAACAACATGTACAGAATTTGACAACCAAAGTGACTTTTGTCACGTTGTTTCTGCAGTATCTTACAGGAGTTTTCTCCTTGCTCTCCATGGATATCTGGAGACAATAACACATCTATTAACATTTACGTTTCACTTGTGAGTGGTATTTCACTTGTTTAGCTGTAATGATCATTCATTTTCACCAAATATTATATGTTGCCTAATTCAAAAACGGGTGCTGAATAGTGTTTTTTTAGTCTTTTGATACTTTGTACTGTATTATGCCAAATGTACTTTCCAATGCTCTTATACTTGGTTTCTTGAAAGGTAATGGCATCTTAATAAATATAGGGTGCAATGTGACTAAAAGCTTTATGATCAGAGGTAATAAACATTATTCATTAATAAATAGATATGCTGAGAAAATACTTGATTGTTTGTCAGTTTTGTTGAATGTGATTGACATATGTCTATTCTAACATCTCAGCTTCCAGGTGTCCATTTTCTGAAAGCAGACTAAAAAGTCCTTATAAAACACTTAATTAAGAGGTTCTGAAATACCAGAGATGATTATATGAACAGACAACTGATACACCATTTGCCGAAGTGGCTATTTTGAACAAGTATGTGCTTAAATCCACTCAAAACCACCCATATCAAAAATATTTGTACATGAAAATGTTGCAAACTAGATCTGCACTGTAGTGTCTGAAGTGTGGGGTTAAAGACTCTTGATGTATTTATTCTTACATCAGCTTTAATGGAAAAAGTATTATTTTGCCTATTTACACAAATTAGCTGCATTAATTTTCAGTATGCATATAAAAAAAGAGAAATAAGTTCCCACTTTTAAGAATGGGTTTTAACCCCATTGTACCCTATTTGAACTTTCAGCGCACCAGTATAAGCCACATAAGTTGATAACATACTCCATACTTCTGTCATGAAAGCAAGAGGAATCTTAGTAAGTACCTTTTTTTGTGACACTCAGGGGGGGAAGATGAATCTGAGAAGTGACGTATCTGAGCTGCTATCCAAAGGATTAAATGTCTGATTCAGAGTTTGGGTGAGAAAACCACAGCTATTGAGATCAGTTCAGTTCTGCCACTCTTCAGCTTTTGAGCGAGAGATTTTTATGTTTCTAAAACGGCAAACTGTCACTTACATTCCGCTTTGGCTTTCAAAAGCACACAAATTCACATTTGGCACCGAAGCAATAGCAGTAACAACAATGGAAAATTGTTGGAAATTCCACAATCTACGCCATTGGATATAATGTAGCCGCGAGTGAATGGCTGACAGGCTCTATAGGCCTAGTCCTCATATGCTATTTTACATTCAGTCTCAAATAGAGCTCTGCTGAGTCCAAACGCTGAGCTGTACTGTGGTAGGCATACCAAATTGATTACAGGCGGCCTGCATCAATTATTAATGCAAGCACTTTCTTCAAAGTGCATCTTTAATGTCGAGTGCAATACTCCTAGACTCACCTGACCAACATCAACAACAGCTCAGCCCAGACCAAGATCGGCTCACTTTCGCAGGCATGTTGCCAGATGTGACCTTGACGTTGCTGTAATGGGAAGTTTAGTTTTTGCACACAATCGGCAGAATCAAAGAACAGCGGGATCAATAGTTAAACATAAATTGTGCTTTGATGCCTCAATACTGTTGATGGTTTCCCCCCAACAAATGTAATTAAAATCAGAGTTAAGTGCCCTGTTTGCTGGCCGCTGAGGAGCTACTGCTGTTTCAATTTATAAGCAGCGACGCGCTCGACTCTCATGTCCGACCCGATATGCAGTGACATTTCTAGGTTGTAATTTGTTCTACATTCTTGTATCATGTTCTGTTCCGTTGAATTGAATGCTACTGCCTAACATTACGTTTCTATTACACTTTGTCCCATTGTTCTGTGCTCGACTCAATTGGATTACGCTCTATTGAATTACCTCTTACTCAGTTCTATTTCATTCTGCCCTTGTCTTATGAAGTTAAAGAACAGACTGTGGCCTCCGGTGCTATTGACTCACCAATGATCTAGTCATATTATCATGGACATGTTTCAGAGCATATGGCTCTATGTAAGAGGCTGTAACCTCTCCAAGTAGCTTTTTAACGGGGTCTTTCTTTTCTTGTTCATCCGTTTGTGTGCGTGGCTTTGTGGGATATGCTATAAAGTGGAGCAGAATCAAGTTTAATGCTGTTTAATTTCTTATCTGTGCTGAACTGCTGCATCTGTTCGGTCATCAAAGTTTTGAAGATCCTGAGAACAATAGTCAGCAAAAACAGTCCACTTTCTGTGTTCTGGCAAGAACTGTTCGATGTGTTCGATATAATAAACTAAGTTAAATGAAATGAAATTAAAAGTAGTTAGTTTTAAACATCGAATGTCTGTCTCTCCCCCATAAAAAAGGTAATATTGGCCTGTTCCACATCAGAGATCTTGACCTTGGATCTAAAAACGTGACCTTCTTGACTAGTGACTAAAATCAGAGAATTATCATAGGTGGACCTACTTTAGTTAACATAACTACGAGAAATACTACTAAAGCATTTATTAATCATAGTTAATACATAGTTATACATTATCAAAAGTTGTATCTGTTACTATTATTTAATGAACCTGAGTTAATGTGAACTAACAATGTCTACGTTTACATGGACATCAGTAATCTAATTATTTACCTTATTCTAAATAAGACAATATTATGATTAAGGTGTTTACATGAGTTGATTTTAGAATATTCCTTTCATGTTCCCGTTTTACATGTTATAGTATATAGTTCGATTAATGGCACACGTCATTACGTCACCACGCGACGCCATCCGACATCCCCTCTGGAATTTCACCTATAATCATATAGTTCGTCTTCATTATGATGGCATATACAGTTTTGGGTGTTTCATTTTTAATTTACTGAAAGCTTCAAGTGCAGTTAATTATTTGTCATGCTATACATGCAAACAGACAGCAGCGTTGTTGAAGCCATTCTTTTGTTTGCCGTCAAACAGTTGACCACTGCCGTGTGTGTATCCTCCCGCAAAATGCGGTGAAAAGTCCTACACAACGGTAATAATATGATTAAGGTGTTTACATGTCTATTCCTCACTTCAGTAATGCGACACCATAGAAAGTACGCCACATTGCTATTCGATCAGTGTTTACTTCGATTATGACTTTAGCCGGATTAAGGTAGGCCTAATCCAAAATCTCTGTTTACATGGTAGATTCTTAATCAGAGTATTGTCTTAATTGTATTAAATCGTATTATTGTTGTCCATGTAAACGTACTGAATGAGTAGTTTTACTTTTATTTCCTAATGTACTAAATACTAAAGAATAATCAAGTCAATAAATCAATATACATCAAATATAACTAATGAATAAAAATATTTACATACATACAAACAGCTACAGCCTATTGATATTGTAGCAATTCAACATATTGCTAATGCATTAACTAATTTTAAGTAATTGAATCAATTGAAAAAGAACTAATAGGTATATTTTTTTTATAGGCCTATTTATTTATTGATTTTACATCTATACAATAAACTAACACCAATTAGTTTTTAACCATTGTATTACCCCGTTCATTGAAAGTGTCATACAGTAAATGTCTTTTTATTTTTTTAACATAACATTAAATCACACCGACTGCACAAGCATTTTTAGTGTCCTGTTTTATTAAAGAGGGAATAGGTGCTGATATTGAGAGTGGGTGATTCAGTCCTATTTTCTACTACACTGCTCGATTTCTTCTCCTGACTTAACAGCTCCTTTACCTTTTCCTACATAATTAATCACACACCATCTCCCATAGACATGAGAGGGATGGACTCAGGGCATGTAGGAGAGTGAGAAACGAAATTTAATTAAAACCAATACAATGCAATGTACACGAGCACAGCGTGAGAAGTGCCTGCTCAGCAGACTGAATATGGCCACGACACTGAGCAGGATTCATTTCAAGTAAAAACAAAAATTGAAGCGGAAAGGCTGCTCGTCAATTTAGAGGGATGAGTGTTTCTGCTGACAGCAGAGTTTCAGTTCCTCCCTGCCCTAAAATGTACCAGCCGCAGCTGTCAGTGGAGCTTTATCGGTCCATATGAGGGGGTGAGGCAGGTCTGACTGTGTGTAATGAGCTGCAAATCAAACAGAAGCCTCTCTAGGGTTTGAGATTCAGTTGTAGAGAGCCACCGTTTCATGCACGTGGGGTCATGTGGTACTACAATCCAGCAGCGCTTCACTTGAACATCTTAGAGCTCAACACCTCACAGGTTATTGGGCTGTTTTGACCCAGCGGATGGGTTAAATGTTTAACCCAACCTTCTGGGTAGTAACCCAACCGCTGGGTCAAAACAACCCAATTGCTGGGTTTGTCCCTATTTTACCCAGGACTGAGTTGTATTTAACCCAGCATTTTTTTAGAGTGTAGAAATGAAATTTAAATACGCTTTTCAAGGCCAAACTCTCTGCTGTAGCCAGGTCCGAAAAAGATGTTTCCACAGTTTGTGGACATTAATTGTTCTTCTGTCATTAAAATCATACATTCTACATTCATTTCTGTTATAAATATAGGGAAATATGCATTCCAAATCATCCAATTGTGATGACTACAAACCAGACTTGCTGTACTTCAGCAATAAAGATTAACTAGGACTTCATGATTTACAAAAATGTACAATGATAATGATTCCATACAAGTTATGCTGAGTTTAAGAGAATGCATTGATTGGTAAGATACACAAGTGGTTCATTTGAGACATTATCACTTTTCCAATGCTATTTCACAACAAGTTTGTACGTATTTTATGAGGTGGCTCCTACGAATTCACCACCTCGTAAAATATGTAACATTTTTCACAAATCATACGAATTCGTATGAGGTCATACAAATTTGTATGATTTGGGAAAAATCGTACGAGATGGCAAATTCGTAGGAATTTGTACGAATGACCACCCCTAAACCTAGCCCTCACAGAAATCGTACAAAATCGTGAAAGGGAGGTCGTCTGAATTAGCCACCTCGTAAAATATGGTAACAAATTCCATGAGGATTAGGGTTCTGCACCTTTTTCACAGGAAAAGCACATGAGTTTTTTAGTTTTGTTTTTTATATACTCAAGACCCGTAAAAAACTGTACCAAAAGATCAGCTCATTTATTGACTAAATCTAAACACTAAAACTTAGTTTTAGTGACAGTTTTCATATTAAGTCTAAAATCCAAGACTAAACCTAGTCCCCCCCCCCCCCCCCGTTGCTCCAGCAAGACCAGTTTTTTTTAAATAAGCTTCTAATCACATTGTTTGTTAACTACATACACCAATTCCCCATTTTATTTGATAATCCCCCGTTGTTTGCTTCCCTTGTGTTTTTGCATCAGTTTTGCACAGAAATTACACACTTAATCTTTAATTTTTTTAATTACAACATTATTCCTTTTTACAACCATTATTCTCATTTAGAATTCACTGTTCACTGCAAATCTCTGTTGATTTTAACCTGATGTAAAGAATTAGACCTGATGTAAAGTCTGCCATAAAGTGAGGACGGCCACAACAACATGGTGTCTTTACTAAAAAGGTATAACATATTTTATGTACCAAACGCAAAATCACATACAGCACAGTACAACAAATGAAACAATCCAGGCATTAAACAAAACAACATCTTTGGCACTTGACAAATAGATGATAGTCAAACAAAAAATGTAAACAAGACAGATGCATAACATTAAAAAGCAACAACAATTAAGTACAAAAAATTGCAAGGTGATAAAAAGTCAAGTTTTGGCAATGTTGGCGTGGGCCTTCAACCATACAACGCTTCTTGTCTCAGTCTGCACATCATATCCTGTCTTGATGCCCCGTCGTGTATCTTTGTCTGAGCCTTCTCCGTTTGTGCGTTAGGCTCTCCTGCCTTCCCTGTTCGCCAGGTTCTCCCTCCTGTCTGCCGCCCTTTATGCGCTCCGCCCCCCCACACTGTTCGTTCTTCCTTCCTCTCCCTCCTACATGAATGGGGTCCTCTTTGAACCGTGTTGCTGTTGCGCGCTGACAAGCTTCGGTACGTGTCTTACGTTCCTTCGCGCCCTTTAACAAGCTTTATTCTCGCTCGCGTCGTCATTTCGGTGGATAAGCGGATGGAACTATAGTGAAGTGTCTGGGGCCTGCGAACACTGTCCTGAAAAAACAATAAGATTCGTCCTAGATATACCACTAGAGAACGTTATTATGCAATGGTCTGTCCTTTTGTACTCTGTTCCCTAACCATCTCACTCGTGCGCATTTACGAAATATCACACATTTCGTGGTCTTTATATTCGTCTCCATTAGCAACGACAGGCAACCTGAGTTTCCCCTAAAGTGTGTGAGCTCCTCTCATTCTTCCTATATTCATTCTATTTTATACTAAGATTTGTTGGTTCCAAACGAATTTCCAATAAAAAAACTATAGTTCTCCCTGCCCCTTTCTTAGTCTTTATAACTGTCCATGTGCTTTGCAGGGTTAAACCCTTGGTGGTTAACAGCAAAAGAGGTCTTCAGTCCCGTCAGTTCAAAGACCTTACCCTGTTTATATATTTTTTCCTCGCCTGGTTTGATTTCCATGCACCTTCAATGAACCTTATACCGTTTCATAGCCTTTTTGTGTTCTTACAAACCACATATAATACGTCGACTACTCCTGCGCGAGCCTGTCCAAATGAATGCAGTTCTTTCAGCCATATACATGTCCAAACTCCGCTCAGTATTATTGTTGTGAAAATGAATGTGTCTCATTCTCGCTCAGCGACTCAACATATCTACTCTCCACTACGCCTGCAGATCTTCGTTGCTACTTCTCTAGATTGGAGCGGGAGCATGTACGGGCTGGAGACAAGCAGAACGAGGCTTGCTTTGAGTATGGTATGTTGCACCTGTATTCTTTCTTAAAATAAGTGCTAGACATCGTGCTTTGAGAACCTGTATTAGCGTGACTAGCATTGATGTGAAGACTCGAGAGAAAAGCAGATTTCAACTTGAAAAATTCACTTCTTACAAGATTCCATTGGGGCATGTGTATTTTCCCATAAAACCTACTACTGTGAGAACATTTTTCTGATTCCCTAAAGCTGAGCGCACACCATTATGAATTCTAACTTCCGATTGGATGCTCTTCTGATTCGGTCTCCATAGGAACCCATTCAAATAGCGCCCATCTGTTTTTAATGTAGCTAATGTCGGCAGCTTCGTGTAATCTACACACTCATTAAACTTTGAGGAGTAAGGCACTGACAAATGACAGTCATCGCGACACTGTAAAGTGATCCGGTCTCTCCTGGTTCTCCTTGTCTGTAATCTAGTGGCTTCCGGTTTGACGTGTCGCATGTGCGCAACCAATGTGCAGCCGGCGGGAAGTCTATGTGGTCCAGGTAGGGTTCTGAACATACGATTCTCAGCTCGGAATATACGCGAATTCTTCTGCACTAGTAGACCCAGCGTCTGGGAGACCCTGGAAATGTCAGCCATTTTCCCCGCGCTCTCCCAGTTTTAAGAGTAAGGCGTGACTTCAGGAAAATTACATCCCTAGCGGTTCATGACCTGACTCGCTAAATTACCCGACGTCCAAAGTGTGCAATCTGTGTCGTGTCCCCTATTTGTTTACTGCATTCAAGAACAGGTAGTGAGGTGAAAAGAATCCCATAAAATATCCAAAACCGCACGCTTCACCACCCACTGTTCGGCATGCGCATTTGCATCTAACATTGCCTCTGATCCGTTTGGTCTGGCAAAGAAAAACAAAGCATCAAATAATTAGAGCAGACAGACTCTCACTCATTAGGACTGCCTTTCTTATTGGGGAGTAACTGTTCAGTCAACTGCTACAGTTAGTATGCTAATCAGCTAATGATTTCACAATTTACATATTTTGGTGTGAGAATAAGCTACAAATAGTGAGTGGAAAAGACCATTCAGAAAATTCTTTGAAAATTCAGTACATACTACTGAATTGAGGAGATTCCCCACTTTCATGTTAAGCGCTTTGAGTACCCAGAAAAGCACTATATAAATGTAAAGAATTAATATTATTATTATTATTGTATCCTTACTTTTTTTCCACCACTTGGAGAGCTTTAAACCCTGACATTCATTAGCTCCACCCCACAGGCCAGTCAGCCATTTTAGGATTTGTGAAAGGGCATGCAGTGAACTGCTAAATACTCCTCATTTTGGGTGATTTTGTGTGATTGTCATTACACTTGGTAAACATGATGCCAAGACATATAGTTGTTTAGCATTCACTATTTTTTTGTCTAACATATCAAATCTAATCATATGATTTTTAGATTCTGCAAATTCTTGTTTACATGAACTCCGTAGTACATTTGCAATTCAATTACATTTTCTGTTCTCATGTCCTTCTGTACTCGTCAAACGAAAATCTTTGTATGCCGCATAAGACTCTGGACCCTGTTCCACTTACCACCGTTGGCGATCACAAACATTTTTTTGGATCTTTAACATCACGCATTTAATTGGTTACATGCTGCAAGTGGGGTGTCCGATAAGCAAGTACATATTCGTTTCCTTCCACTGACCATTTTGTAAGATGTACTAGTCTTCAGAGTTATGTGCCTCTAGATGCTTGTGTTCTGCAAGTGAACAGCGTATTATTGTGTCATCTCAAAGAGGCACAAAATCACTTTCACTGACTTTTAAATTAAATGTTCTCTCCTGGTGGAATGACCTGCCTAACTCTATCCGAGTAGCTGAGTCCTTAGCCATCTTCAAGAATTGGCTAAAAACACATCTCTTCCATCGTTATTTCACCCTCTAACCAGTGTTGCCAATTCCGCAGGAAAACCGGTTGTTTTTCACATCCGCGGGTTGAAGCGACCCCAATAACGTGATATTTAGCCCCTGCAATGCAAATTTTACCAGGAGAACCCTGCCAAAAAAAAATTTATTTTACCCCCGAACACGATTTTTACTGGGGAACCCCCCTCGAAACGTCATTGGGCTAGCTTTGAGTAGCAATTGGCCGGGTTTTGTTGTGAAAACCTGGCAACTCTGCCTCTAACTCTAGCAATCTCTATTCTAATGCTATTCTTTAAAAAAAAAAAAACTTGCTCCTTTTAGACTTGCACTCTATTCATTTACTAACGGCTTGTTTTCTAACACTTTTTGATTGGAAAATACCAGATCTACTCCACACAAATTCATACGAATTGAGCTCAGTCAGATTGACTTGTGTTTCCTTGAAGGCTTTTCAATCCTATTGAGCCATCACTCAATAAATAACAGATTATATGGGCGCATGTAAATGTAGCTATTGAGGATGCAAAATTGTGAACAGAAAGGTTCTTGCCATAGTGAGTGATTAAATAAACGCCAAAACAGGGACACAGGAAGAGCCCAATACAGGTCTATTCTAAGGCCCTGTTTACACCTGGTATTAAGATGAGATTTGGTCGATCTGATCACAACAAGACAATGCTCAAATACAAGGGTAAATGGGGTATAAAATGTTTTGAGCTTGTCCACTTTCAACCACTTCCAGAGGTAGTCGAAAACACATTCGATCGGATTGCTCTCGTAATGTGATCGCTCATGTGTTTGGTATGAAGGCAAAAAAATGTCAATGTTGTCTTACCAGTCGTGATTCTAAAAAAAACCCCACAGCATTCAACATTGTTTTGTTGCTATCAGCAGAAATGAAAGCTGCAGCTCTTCTTTCACGTTCTAATGTACAGTGCGTTATTAGAAGTTGATATTCTGACCATATTTTTTTCCAAGCACAGTTTACCAATTCCAAACCACATCAGTCTTAATAACTAGTATTAATTTTGTATTTAATCATTTATAAGTGATATATATAATTGTCCATGAAGGCTTGAAGTGAAAACTTCTCATATTCAGGTGTGCTTAATTATTACGAGTATTCCGTTATAGATAAAAAGAGCAAAAAAAGAGATTTCAAACTCAAACTGAAAGTCCAAAAATTATTAAATGCCCATGAGACATAATCAACTATACGATAAAGAATGCAAGGTTAAGGCTGACCCTGGACTGAAAATGCTACTTGGTCAGAAAAAACAGGTGGAGAAGAAAAGAGACATGTTAACTGCAAAATAATTAAGGTGAATAATTAGGTGTGAAACCATCAGGAACCTTTTAGTCTCCAGTGCCACTATTTTCCAGAGCTGCAACCTTGAGTCTCCAGAATTACAAGGTGTCAGGTTCTCTGAGACTTTGCTTGGGTAAAAAATCCTTAAAAATTACCCTCACTTAATAAGAATAACACGCTGAAGTGTTGTAAAATAATGTACATGAAGACTGATTTTTATAGGCTTTATAGACATAGGTTGAGAATGACTCTTGAAGGACCAGCACCACATCCACGTGTACCACTCTTTCAATACTGTTCTAGTCCCTCTCGCTATCCAAAAGTCTGGAATCTGACACCTTTTCTTCTCGGAGACTCAAATCATTGCAGTTTTGGAAATGGGTGAACTGGAACTACATGGTTTCCTGATGGTTTTCACACCTACATTCCTTAATTATTTTCAGTTACCATGTTTCTTTTCTTCCCTGCTTTCTTTTTCTGACTGTTTTTTGGGGGGGGGGGGGCCCCTGACCCAGTGAGCATTTCGCGTCCAAGGTCTGCCTGAACTTTGGCAAATTCTAAGTATTGCATCCTTCTCATGTGGATTTACTAATTTTTTTGACTTTTCAGTCTGAGTTAAATCTCTTTTTTGGCTCATTTTATCTGCACAAGAAAACCTGCTTAATAACTATGCACACCTGAATACAAGACATTTTTCACTTCCAGCCTTCATGAACAATTATATATCACTTCTAAATGATTAAATACAAAAAAATATTCTGTATAAAAATGATGTGGTTTGGAATTGGTCAAATGTGCTTGGAAAAAATATTATCAGAATATCAACTTGCATAATAATTATGCATGCACTGTAAATTGTGCAAGCTTATTTTGCAATATTATAACGAAAAATCAGAAAAAGCCAATACATGCACTCACCCAAAGACCCTCCCCTCAAAATCACGACAGAAGTGGTTTAAAGTGGACTAAGGCCATGTCCACACGTACACGGGTTTTTCCTTCTTCCGTTTTAAAAAAAATCTCCGTCCACATGAAAACGCAAACGTATGCTATGAAGCACTGTCAAGAGCATTCCAAACCAATAGGTGGCGATATAATCTCAACCGTAAAAGCCATGTTGGCCAATCAGAAGCCTGAAAAGTTTTCCAGTAGGCGGAGATAACAGCGCATGTTCCGACGTCACAAGCCAAGATTTTGGCTTGTGAAAATCTTTTTCAAAAATGTTCGGTTTCAGTGACATGGTGCTGCGTTTGTGTGTTGACGAATGGCCAAACCGCGTAGAAAAAGCTGCGGTTTTGAAAATAACCGCGTTCGTGTGGACAGGGCCTAGAAGAGATGGATTAAAACAGCAGTTAAATGGGAATGTGGCTTTCTGTCTACTTCATGAATCGATCGACCAAACGCCATCATACCAGGTGTAAACAGGGCCTAAGTGTATTATCTGATTTAGATCAAATTGGTGTTGTATGTTTGATTATGGGGGCTCATCACATGGATGTGGATATCATCTCATCTGTGGAACTCATGATATGTTTACTCACCGGAATGCCTTTAAAGGGGGAACAGCGGTCACTTTTCCCACAGGCTTGGGGCCAACTGAAGGGGGCATCATCACCCTGAGCCCCCCACCAGAGGGTTTGGGCTGTGCTCCACGAGCAGGGCTCAGAGGAAGAGGCCTTTGGGGGGGTGTGGACGGGGGTCTAGGCTGTTGTTCTGATACCATCTGTATGAGGACAGGAAAAAGAAGCGAATAAGAATTTGAGGTGCGCTTTGTTCAGGATTTCTGGCAGCGTGTACACAGATTGTTTCAATACAGATTAAAACAGGTGTTTCAAGCAGCATTTCATTTGATGAGATTGTTACCTACTTTGGCTCCCACAGTGATTTTGATTAAACCAAAAGAATATGAGTACACTGAATTCTCACCAGTGGTGAGCGTGAAGGGTTGAGGGGTAGAGGCTTCTTGGGAGGACTGAGTTTCTGAGGTGATGCTACAGATTTGGGTATGCTGGGTGTGTTGGGCGGCTTGCAGATAGGCGGAGGAGGTCGAGGTCCTTCGATGTTGTTCAGTGATGGCGATGGAGCCGGTCGGAGCGGACGGACGATATTGACTGGCTGAGTACCGTTGGAAGCTGGGTTTGGCCTCAGAGGAAGCAACTCTTTGCTGGTGTGAGGTAGCTTGAGAGGGAAAAAAAGGAAAGGGATGGGATATTGGTGATGCTCCATGATTGGAAAATTCAAGTACACCTATTAAGTCAAACTAAACACATAATAAACAAACCCCATTATAGATATCTAACTGAAAAAAAAGCACTTCAAAGGACTAATGTATTGACAGAGGTGATGGGGGTCATAAAACTGATGAATGCTAGTGAAAAATCTAAATATATACAGACGTTTTTCCTGAACGCGGAAGTCACGCCTGACTCTTAACTGGAAGGATGCTTTGCATTTCCGGTCTCCAGTGTTTCTAGTCAAATTAGCGTATATTCCGAGCTGATAATCTAATGTTAAACCTATTAAATTTTTTTTAAAAAGCACATGGCTCCATAGTGCCATCACTTTACAGTGCACACTTTACAAAGTTTAATGTGTGTAGATTACACGAAGCTGCCGACGTTAGCTACATTAAAAACAGATGGGCGCTATTTGAATGGGTTCCTATGGAGACCGGAACAGAAGAGCATCCAATCGGAAGTTAGAATTCGTAATGGCGGCGCTCATCATTTACTCAGGAAAAAGGTCTATAGAAATTAATACTTTCATTGAGCAAGGATGCATTAAATTGATCAAAAGAGACAGGAAAGACGACAATATTCTATTTCCACAAATGCTGCCCTTTCTGTTTAAGTAATTAACATTGATAATAGCAAGAAATATTTCACTAACCTGGACCTAAATATGTTCCTGTGGTAGAGCATTGCATTTGCAGCGCAAAAGGTTGTGGGTTCGATTCCCAGGGAACACACATACTGGTAAAAAATGTATAACCTGAATGCACTGTAAGTCGCTTTGGATAAAAGTGTCTGCTAAATGCATAAATTATTGTTATAAATTATAAAGCTGCAAATATGCCTGCTGAAAATACAGCTTTGCCACTAAACTACATTTCAGATATTAATATAGATATTAAAATATAAAAACTGTTACTATTTTTTTTTTACTGTATTTTTGATCAATTAAATGCAGCCTTGGTGATCAAAAGAGATTTAAAACATTCAAATATCTTACCAACCCCCCAAATATGTACAGTATAATGGAATGCAAAGTTCTGTATCCCATTAAAGATTAAGTGTTCTCTCTGTATTTTGATATGACTAAAGCATACCTTGAGATTACCGCTTCTGTTGGAGGGTGCCACCACCTTCAGATGGAAAGCATGGTTTAAGTGGCCATTCTTCCCCTTTTCAACGGAGCCCTCATTTCTGAAAACAAATGAAACCACAGAAATGGTTTATGGAAATGAATAGACTTTAAGGAAATAGACAAACATTGTGTTTTTTATCAGTTTGTTAAAGCACAAGATTGACTTCAGAGTTTCAGTATGTACCATAATAATACCATAATTTACTAAGCATGCTATTCAAAAGTAGGCTGAATAATGAACATTTTAAGAGCATGTGTGTATGTTCGTACAGTGATATCAGAAAGCATTCAGGACAGACTGAATTATTTATTGTATTTGACAATATACCAAAAGGACAAAGTGAACATTTGATTTATTATGTACAGTATGTATGAAAAAAAATCTGAAATCTATTATTTGCATTAGTATTCAGACCGTGTGTAGCTGTGCATGCTGTGTGGCAGTGATGACAGCAGGAGGTCTTCTTGGGTGTGATTTGCACATCTGGATTTTTTTACCCCTTCGTCCTTGCAGATCCCTTCAAACTTTGTCAGCTTGGTTGTGAATAGTTTGTCGACAGTATTTCTATGGGGTCATTTTAGCTGGAACACTCAAGGACATTATTTGTCCCAAGGCCAATCCAGGATCATCTTGGCTTTGTGCTCCAGGTCATTCTGACACTGAATGAAGAATCTTTTCTCTTGACAGAGGTTGTGTGCAGGTTTTCTGCAAGGATCACTCTATATTTGGCTCTATTCAACCTCTGTCATCTTGCCTGCCAATCCTAAAGCCTTTAGCTGAGAATAACGCTTCACTGCAGCTGTGCTTAGTAGTCAAATAAAATTATTACAAGCAGATCTTTATCAGGTGCTATTTTAATAAAAAAGAGAGAATTTATTTATACATTTTTTTTTGTCTAACATTGAGCATGCACAAAGATTATTTTCTAAATTTAATTTAGTTGTTAGCCAATATGAGGTGTCCCAAAATACATGGGAAATACTCTGAATCGCAACCGTGCCTGTCATATGCCATCATCGCTACTCGGTTTGGAAGTGGTAGACCTCTACTTTTTTGGCTTTTTATTCTACACAGATTTTTCCTAACTGACACTGATGCTAAACAGATTTAAGCATGTCCATTTGAAGCTGCAGGAGAGATTCTGGGATTGCCTTAAAGCGACTGTTTACATTTGTAAAATTACATTTTTATATAATTTATTCACCCTCACCCTTCCAAGCCTGTAAGACTTATTTCTTTCTTCTGTGGAACATAAAAGACAATATTTTATAGAATGTTGGGAACTAAATGGTTTTGGTGAATATTGATTTCTATTGTATAAACAAAAAAACAAAAACAAAGCCACTTCTTAAAACATCTTTTATGTTACACAGAAGAAATAAAGAAAGGCATGCATGTTTGGAGTGACAGAAGAATTAGAAAATTATTACAGAATCTTCATTTTTGGGTGCAAGAGTTGATAAGTTGAAACCTTGCTGTTAGCAGATGTATATCAGTAATTGTGGTACATTAGGTTGCATTTAATTTAGTGAGAACTAAGAGAGTTCAAATGTGAGACCCAACGTGCTGCGAATCGCTCTGTGCCAAAGTGGCTGGTTTGCCACTGACTAGAAGAAAGGATAATACTGTACCTAATCTGACTAACTTTTAATGTTTTAATGACTGGGGAGGATTCAGAGTGAAGTAACCTCAGTTATCTCACTGCAGCTGCTGTTTTCAGCAAAAGTGAAGAGAGATCACATAATTAGATTTCAAAGGATACTGACAGCTGAACTAATCGCATATTTTTAGAGGGCCTCAGATGAAAGACAGGGGGCTCTTGCACTCTGTAGAACAGCTACTATTATTTCTTATAAAAGTCTTTTATAAAGCAGGTCACAAAACAATTGTTTGAAACTATCTGACAAAGCAAAATTTGTCTCTGAAATACCTGACTGATAGTGTTTGAAATAATAAAAAAAAGAACTGAAAAGAAAATTAAAAACAACTCAGCTATAGATAAGGGCGGGGGGCGGGGCGGGGGGTCACTGAATTAATACTATCTAAGGGGCCAGATAATATCCATAATTGTGTAAATGAACAGAAGGGGTTCTTGTCTTTAAGGGATAAGAATATGTGATATGGCAAAACACATAAGGAAAGGAAGTCTCTTCAAAGTAGATTTGGTATCTTGGTTTCAAATCAAGTAGAAAAGCATTATGGATCAAAGAAGGATTGACCAATTGACTTTTTTGAAAATGTATAATCTAGCAAGTCAGTGGTATGAGCAGCTCCTTGAGCAGAGGAATTCAGATATTGGATATAGGAACGATGAAGACATTATCTGAGAAACCAATATCTGCTGAAGAAGTATGGCTTCTATTATAATGGTATTAATCAGCTGAAAAGTGGCAAAGCCTCGGGAATGGATGGCTTTCCAACTGAATTTTGTAATGCAGTTCCATAAAAGTACTCCACTCACAAAAGCCATGACATCTAAATTGCTTAAAAAGAAAATTCACAAAATCAGCCAGTTGTGATAGGACGGAACCCATTTCTCATCAACCTTGGCTTGAAAGAGCCCATTTATACTGACCCCAAAGTCAATAGCAAGGATAAGTATTCTTTTTTTGTGGTTAAAATCAATGTGTTTATTATATAAATATTCTATCAACAGTCTATTTCTGTCAAATTTAAGGCTGATGTTTATTTATCAATGTAGAGTAACGTAATATTTTTTTTCAATTATAATTTTGGCAGTGGTGGAAAGAGTACTGAAAAAATATACTCAACTAAAAGTACCATTACCTTCCAAAAAAAATGTAGTGCGAGTAGAGTAAAAATACTTGTCCAAAAAAACTACTTGAGTAAGAGTAAAAGAGTAGCCTATTTAAAAAGTACTCATGAGTATTGAGTAGTGAGTACTAGGGATGTAACGATTAACCGCGAGCCGGTTGAAATCGATTTAAATATGTGACGATTCAAAGCTGTTGAGATGCTAAACAAATCGCGATTAAATTAGGGGAAGGAGTTTATATGAATGTATGTCTGAAGGGAACCTACTGTCCTTTAAAAAGTTTAGATTGTTTTTTCTTTTTCAAAGCTTGCCTCGGTAAATGCCTATTAAAGCTCCATAAGTGGCGCGCTGCTTTGTTTACAGCGAAAACCAAGGAAATGCTTTAAGCGCCACCTGCTGGCAGAGGGTGCATCTGCGTCTCGTTCAGCTCGTCTCATGTTTCGGTTTCATGCAGATATTTTTATTTATATTTTCACAAAACTGAAGTCAAACCATTCTGTTTTTGTTTAAAATTTAGAAATTATACAATGTAATTTAGATTAAAAACTGCTCACGTTGCATGTGTGCACATCTTCGTTTGGATCATGATTAAAATTCCAGCAGCCATGATAAACAGTTGGAGGTTTAAGTTTTCTATGCACAATTTGATTTGAGGAAAGTCACGAGACCTATTACTATCTAACCAATCACATTGATGGATACAAATAAAATTAAAATAAACATGCAACGACCACAAACGGAGGAAAATACCGGAGTAACTCACTTAAACATTGTACTCAAGTAAAAGCTAAAAGGTACACAATTTTAATATACTACTCAAAAAAGTACAATTACTGATAAGAACTACTTAATTACTGTAACGTGAGTGTTTGTAATTCGTTACTTCACACCCCTGGTTATAGGCATAATATAAATAGTCATTCTGAAGAAAGCAATTCAAGTCCTGCTTCAAACAAAGCGAAACAGAATTTAAATGTGTCCAAGGTGTGTGCTTCCTCACCTAACGTGAGTTAAAAACCATCAAAAATGTTGATATTAGCTATAAAATCACGGGCTCCAAGAACAGAGACAGTTTGTTATCCTTGAGAAATATCCTTGTGGAAGCTGTTGTCTCTTTTATTTCTAGAAATCTAAGAAATAAAAACTCTAGGAATCAGTCATACCACAAATTTGCATGAAGAAGATAATATTGTGCTGAACCCCTCAGCATGCCATAGGTGGTACTTCTCAATGGCGTTTGAAATTGCTCACTTCAGTTCAGTTATTCTCTCACTCACGGCATGAATTCAATGGGTCCCTCCTGGAACCAAATACCCAATTTACCTAAACAGCCAGTTTTAAGATGAATGGCTCAAAATGTCGTCCATCTGACAACACCGAAGCCTCGACTGACCAGACATGTTTTTATTTTTATTTTTATGGATACAATCTCAAACAACTAGTAAAGTTTCCTGCTATTAATCCATTCAAACTTTTATGAACCCATTTTCACATTGCAACTGTGGTGGTTTGTTTGTAAATGGACATGCATAAATCTTTTAACAAAACAGTGAAAGGGTCTGAACACTTTGTAAAGGCACTGCGTACGTGTGTGTGTGTTGCTACAGTAATACCTGCTGGCTTTGCTCTTCTCTCTCTGTGTTCTCCACTTGTGGCAGTAGGAGCTTTTTATCTTGATGCAGTAGAAGGCAATAAGTACAGCAGGGAGAAGCACTAGAAAAGCAAAGAACAGCCCAACAACCAATCCCACCTGACCTGAGGACAGATATAGAACATACAGCGACTGTTAGACAAGGGTCAACAGCAAACACAAAGAGAAGTGCTTGCCAAATATCTGCCACTCTGAATAATAGATCTTGTGTGCACTGCATTCACTCTGCACTATAATAATGTCTATGGCTATGTTCAGAATAGCAAACTACCATACTTTTTTCTCTAGCATACCACTTTAAAGCAGCATCTAGCAAATGAATAGAACGCCCGAATGACCTACTACATTTCTAAAATGTGCAACACAAAACCAGTGGACACTCTCACTCGCAATGCAATGCAACTTGACCTTCTATTTCCAGTGTGACTTGTGAATGGGAAGGAATATTAACTGTGTCTTTTCATTTTAAGTTAAGCCATTTTTACACAAAATTATCTCGCTTTTCTATGTTTTTGAAGTCTTTTATGCTCACCAAGGCTACATTTAATTGAGAAAAAATACAGTAAAAACAGTTATATTGTGAAATATCATTAAAATGTAAAAACGTTTTTTTTATATATTTTAATATGATTTGAAATATAATTTATTACTGTGACGGCAAAGCTGAATTTTCAGCTGTCATTACTGCAGTATCACATTACACTTTATAAATCATTCTACAGTGCTGATTTGGTGCTCATGAAACAATTCTTATTATTATTATCAGTATTAAAAATTATTGTACTCCTTATTTTTGTGGAATTATTTTTGTGAATAGAAAGATCTGTTTAAAATATTTTTTTTCTATAGCAATGTAAAAGTCATTACTGTCACTTTTGAATTTAATAGGCACTGTATGTATGAAAGTATTAATTTCTTAAAAAAATTATTACTGACCCTTTTTGGATGGTAGTGTATGTAGTGGTCATGTGACTATACTATTTATTGAAATATTTAGCGTATTTTTCATCCTATTTAGCATCCTATTTAAAAACAAATACTAGGCAGTATACTGTGTATGCATTAAGAAGTATTCTAGTATTCCATTTAGAACAAAAGGTTTTGCAGATACAGTCATACTTAAATGAAATGAGGGAATAATAAATGCAGGTAACACTTGAGATTAGGGAACACCTATTCATTATTAACTACAAGTTTTCCCTCAATAAACTCCTAATTTGCTGCTTAAGATAAACCGATATTTAAGCATTTTACAATAATCGGATATCGGTTTTGTAATATCAGATTCACCGATAAACGCCACCATCTTGTGGATGTTTTGAGAATTTTGCGCAGGATCACCATTGCAGAGCATCTGAGGGGAAACAAGACAACAACAACAGCGTGCGCAGGTACATGATTTGCTGTAGTTAGTAAACTTTATTTAACATAACAGCCATTATTACAAATTAGATGTATTACATAAATGCCTGATATGCAGTTTATGCAGCTTGGCTCTTAGAAATAGAGACGAACTCACGGTCAAGTCCTGTCCCAATAAAGACGTATATTTGCGTGAATTAAATAATATTCAGCCATGCATGGGCGCATGTTGGAAATAAAAGTGCTGAATATAATTCGTTCTCTTGTGTCTATATGCTCATCGTCTCATGAAGTCGTAGTCACGTAGGCTAAGGTAATCTGTCAAGTCTTCTCCCAATTAAGATGCAACTTTGCATTAATTAAAATTACAGCATGAGTTTTTTCTCATGCTCCCGGCCGCAACCACATGTAACTTTTAACAAGATTCACTTGTTTAAAACACCCTAAATTGTAATAACATTTACTATATAACCATTATTTCGCTAATAAACATCTAAATAGATACAACTCTGTGGAAATTAATTATTTATTATCTCCACGAGCGATCGCAGTTTGAGTATAGTTCTGTGTAAATGCATACATAAACTGCTCTGTCAGCAGGCATTTCATAATCTAAGGACAAAAACATTATTAATAATTCTTATAACATTCCAGTTGAGAAATGCAATAAGATACGATGTTTTGTTTGTTATATTCCAGAGAATATTATTCAGTGAATTAACATTATCCAGTGAATTATTCTTCACTCTTTAGCCTATTAAACAGCTTGAAGTTATATGACTCCTTTCCTTTATTTATTTTCTCCATTTGAAAACATTAGACCTTCTACATGTATTTTTCTTATTGTTAATATTAGTGTTGCTGCTGATGCTTTAAATAAAATGTTTTTTATTGTTGTAATATGAAGATTAAATTTAACATGAAAGACTGCTAATTTTCAACACTTTTTTAAAGATGACTGAAAGGAGGAGAAACCAAAGTGAAGAATGGATTTACTTCACTCAGTCATTTATTTACTTTATAACAGTAAATAAATATCGGTTCTGCGTATCGGTTATCGGGCACATAAACAGGCAAATAATTGGTATCGGTATCGGTTATAAAATATAAATATCGGTCGATCACTTGTTAAGAGATCTGGTCATGCAGAATAAGGCATTAATATGAGCTTTATAAGTAAATAAACAGGTAATGTGTTAGTAATTCGCACACAAATAAGAAACTAGTTAATAGGGAATAGTGTTCCCTTATCTAAAGTGTTACCTAAATTCATAAATTCTTAGATTTGCTCTTGAAAAGTTTCAACAAGCAAAGATATCATTGGCTTGAGTCCTGGAAAGAAAAGCTGGACGGTACAGATTAATGGTCAAGGTGACATCTGATAAGAGGTGTGAGGAAGAAAGGGAAAGTGAGGAAGAGGGAGAGAGAGCAGACGAGTGATAAAATCTATAAGATGGATTAAAGAATAGGAGAGAAATACGTGAGAGCAGAGGTACATGTGCACTGAAAGCTTAAGGTGAACTCACTGTCATACTGCACAGGTCCACTGTCCACACTTCCCCCGAGTCCTGGTTTCTCACAGAAGGGGGGAGCCCACCCACGGTTGCAGTGGCAGTTCCCATTACTGTTACACACCTGCATGCAAAACAACACCACACATAGGAATTAGTGCGGATGAGAATTTCCATCTGGAAGGTTGGGGTGTAACTTTCACACGCCTTTTGCACTGCAAGTGTTTGACCATAAGACGTGGCCTAATGGTTAGAGAGTCAGACTCGTAACCCAAAGGTTGTGGGTTCGAGTCTCGTACCGGCAGGGATTGTAGGTGGGGGGAGTGAATGTACAGCACTCTCTCCCACCTTCAATACCACGACTGAGGTGCCCTTGAGCAAGGCACTGAATCCCCAACTGCTCCCCGGGCGCCACAGCATAAATGGCTGCCCACTGCTCCGGGTGTGTGTTCACTGCTGTGTGTGTGCACTTTGGATGGGTTAAATGCAGAGCACAAATTCCAAGTATGGGTCACCATACTTGGCCACATGTCACTTCACTTCATAAATGAGAGTTCATCCTACAGGAACGGAAATCCTGTCAGCATTCACTTTTCCTCATGACTTTTCGGTTGAAGTACACCACAAACAACTGCTCACAATTGTTTGGTTTCAATATACATTTGTTGAGTTTTTTTTTAATCGCACGCAGCCATTTACCTATCCTCACTTTCATTGCTACCATTGCAGGGAACGTTTTCCGTCACGTCTTTTAGAGTATAGGGCAAATACAGAATATACTGCCTTTCATCTTTAATGGAATTTCTTTTAACAGAATATTTTACACGCTTCAATCTAACCCAGAGGCAAGACAGGAACAGTGGAAAGGAGAGAAAATGTGCTGTGTGCAAATAGCACGATCACTCACTTTATTCTCCATCCACACTTGCCTAAACCATACAATCAATATGAATCAAATGATAATGCAAATGGATAATAAAAAGGCAGTTTCTGAATCTCTAATCTCCCCTCAAAGACCTGGCGTATTTGGCTGCCCTTTTGAAAAGCGACTGGGTAAATAAGCAAGAAATAAAAGAAAAGCTGACAAAAGAGAGAGACAGAGGGAGGGCAAAGGGATTAGGAAAGACAGAATTTGAGTTTATACGGCTTGGAGGCTGTTGACGACTATTTGACCAGAAAATACACAAATCAAATGCTATAGCTCTGCTAATATAAGAAAAGCGTTGGTTTTTATTAGAGGCGGTATGTGTCGGGAAATGAGCAACCCAGAGGGCGGTTTTAAAGGATTCAGAGGTGTGAAATCCACAATGAGTCAGTCTGGGTTAAAGATGAACTCAAAGGGAGAAGGAATACTAAGACATAGCCTTTATTTAGACATAATTTAGGAGAAGTGCTTACATGATTAATTAAAAAAAAACTTTTTTGTATAAATAGTGTCTTCCAGTAGCTGCAGCACTGACAATGTTAAATAACAAATATTGTCAGCACCAAATATTAAGCAAATAGTAATTTTCTTAATCAGTTTTTTTTTCAGTACAGTATCTAAATACCCTTAAAACAAACTAAGCAAATGAAGCTAAACTGCATCAAATGGTAAGACTTTTAAAAAATATAAAAATATAATTTTATTTCTTTTTTATTCCAAGAGCAACACTTTTTTAAAGAATAAACTTCACTACACTGAAAAAATGTACTGCTAGCAAATTTCACAAATAATTACAAAGATATGGCAAGTGACACTGCATAAAACATGAAAAGTTCCACATTTTTGAAATATGTTTTCTTATCTATAGTAAAGGTCTGATTAATAATATAGTTAAAATTATAGTTATTAATATAATATAATTAATTATATAATGTAGTTATTAATATAATATAGTTAATATAATAAAAATATAGTTAACGTTTATCAGTTGTTGTTTTATAACGACTGCTTACCCCATGCCCATGGCAATGAGCGATGCAGGTGTGTAACTCAGTAAAAGATGCATTTTGACATCGTCGATCTTTGCACACCTGAAGGCAAGTAACAACAGAATAAATCAACTCTTCAATGCAAAACATAAAATACTGCTTTAATTGAGACACTTATTTTTGAGACACATCTCCACTTGATTAGTACAGATGTTGTTTAATAAATATCTCATCTTAAATAAAAAAAAATAAAGAAACTTGCCTTCCCCTCTCCACACTTGGTGCCCGTCATGACCAGTCCAGGGTCTGGAAGATCGCCCTGCCCATCTTGGGTGCTGTAAACATATGTGCCCCGGCACTTCACCTCAATGCCGTCTGTGCGGATAGTGGTGTCTATGGACACAGCATTGGTGCCCTTTGGTTTCTTGGCAGCACTGTGGCACTGTATCTTACCACATTTGGCATCACTGTTGGGATATTTGAAATGAGAGATGGAAAGTCATGAGGGATCACTAGTCATCTTTGCTCACAGCTATTCAGCATAAATACATCTATGAGGAAAGCAAATTAAATAATAATAGGATGAAAAATAATATATCATCTAAAAATCATATTTGTTTTGAGAATGATGAATAAGCAGAAAAAAAAATTGTCTAACTTTGGAAAAGTTTGAAAAAGTACTGAGTCTGCAGTGCTGTCCTTATAAACTTATTTGAACTAGTTTGCTCATTTTCTCTCTCTCTCTTTTTTTTTTAAATATATTGGCTTGTTCTTTATAATGTATTAGTTTGTTCTTTATAATATATAGTTGTAGTACTGTAACAGTTTTAAAGAAGTCCAAGACCAAATTGCTGTTTGCAGAGATTTCAGATTTCACTTCAGGTCGGCAAGTTCTTTGACAGAAACCACATACTATTGCTTAAATGCCTGGTTGAAATAACGAAATACCACCTTACCTTTTCTCACACTTTACGTAGTTTCCATGACTGTCCTTGCCACAGTTTCCAAAGGCATTCCCTGCTGCGTTCACATCCTGAAAACAGGCGTCATGTGCCGGCTGCGCACCTGGACAAATTTAGTTTACTCAGTTAAACCTACATTACCTCTGAGAAATGTAAATTGCACGGATCTCAGGCTGCCTGGCAGACATCTCGGCATGGATGAAAGAATATCACTTACAGCTCAACCTGGCAAAGACTGAGCTTCTTGTCTTCCCTGCCACTCCAACTCTACAGTATGATTTTTCCATCCAGCTAGGTTCCTCTACAATTACCCCATCAACTTCGGTCAGAAATCTTGGTGTATTATTTGATGACCATCTGACCTTTAAAGACCACATTGCAAAGATTGCTCGATCTTGCAGGTTTGCATTGCACAACATCAGAAAGATCAGGCCCTTTCTAACGGAGCATGCTGCACAACTTCTTGTCCAGGCCCTTGTCATCTCTAGGCTGGACTACTGCAATGCTCTTCTGGCTGGACTCCCATCAAGCACAATCAAACCTCTACAAATGATTCAGAATGCAGCGGCACGACTGGTCTTCAACGAGCCCAAAAGAGCCCATGTTTTTTTTTTTTTTTTTTACACCTCTCTTTACTCCTTGCACTGGCTACCATTTGCGGCCCGAATCAAGTTCACGACATTGATGCTTGCATATAGAACAGCCACAGGCTCAGCACCCGCCTACTTCCACTCACTACTACGAATTTACATCCCCTTCAGAAGTCTGAGATCCGCTAATGAGCGACGCCTCGTGGTACCATCACAGAGAGGCTCAAAATCACTTTCCAGAACATTCTCGTTCACCACTCCTGGCTGGTGGAACGATCTTCCCACCCCTATCCGGAATGCTGAATCCCTGACAATTTTCAAGCGACAGCTGAAAACTCATCTCTTTCGAAGCTACTTGACTTAATCATAATAAAAAATAAATAAAAAAAAACTCTCTCTTTATTTATTCCTTCTCTTTCTAGCTTGTACTTATTTGAACAATGTCTAAGAACTTGGTATTACAACCACTTCTTGTGTCTGTTTGCCTCTTTAAGAAGAATCGCTTTATGTATCCCCCAATTGTAAGTCGCTTTGGATAAAAGCGTCTGCTAAATGACTAAATGTAAATGTAAATGTAAATGTAAATTACAGTTTGGGACTCTAACAGACCATGTAGTGTGAACATGGATCTGCTGGCTTCATGCTTCAAGCTAATATTTGGTTAGGGATAATTTTATTCAATTGAAGCTGAAGTATTGGTTTTAAGTGACTAAAAGTTTTTAAAACGTGTTTATAATACATAATACCACAATTTTATTTTATTCGACAATGCCATGTTAGAAATAATCCATTGATTACACAAAATCCAGTCCAGTGAAACATTAAGTGCTCAATTAAAATGAGTGAATATGATAATATCACTTACACACAGTGAACATCAAACATGTCAACACCCCCTCACCCCACAAATGACAAAGTACGTCTGCTGTGATCTGTGTCTGTTTGACAGCCAAAGAGCCTGACTGGACATGAGCCCAGAACACACTGGAGGTGTACAGCCAATTGCCATGAGCTCTCACTACATAATCCACATAAGTATTTGATCATTAGTGCTGACTAAACACTGAAAGGGTCAATTAGGATTCAAAAACTTTTTCCGGAAGGGACAATTAGCAAAGAAGTACCGTAATATTACCATGGTACCATGTTAGTACCATACATTAAAAAAAACTAATTCTTTAAATTAGCTTGGAATACAATGTAATTACAGTGGTATATATGAACGTAATATAAGTCATGCAGCATGTAATATAGTGCATGCAGATATACAGTACTATTGATCAAAATATTTTTTCGTGTTATTGAAATAGGTCTCTTGCGCTGCATTTATGTGATCAAAAATACAGTAACACAATAATATTGTAAAACTCCAATTTAAAATATGTTTTCTATTTTAGTACATTTTAAAATGTAATTTATTCCTGTGATGACAAAGCTGAATTTTCAGCAGCCATTTCTCCGGATTCAGTGTCACATGATCCATGTTGGTGCTTAAGAAACATTTCTTATTATTATCAATGTTAAAACAGTTGTGTTGCTTAATATTTTTGTGGAAACTGATTTTTTTCAGGATTCTGTGATAAATAGAAAGCTGTTCAAAAGAACATTTATTTGAAATAGAAATCTTTCGAAACATTATAAATGTCTTCACTGTCACTTTTGATCAATTTAATGCATTCTTGCTAAATAAAATAACTTATCATAGTATAACACAATAACTTCTGAACTGGATCCTACAAATGTAATTTCCCTGCAAACTAAAGACACGGCCAGACAGCACGCAGCTTACCATAACCCCACAGCTGCAGGCACTGCTGTTCATGGGTCAGACACATGCCATTATAGCAGTAGGCACGGCCATGCTGACACGATGACCCATCCAGGAGATAAACGTTAGAGGGGCAGTACGGAGAACCTCCTGTGCAGTATTCCGGCAGATCACAGGCACCGGCTGCTCCACGGCACATGGTGCCGGCCTGCTTCAGCTGTGGGCAGAGGGCACGGTAAGGAGACTGGAGGACTTTGATGAAAGAAAAAGAGAGCAAGTGGTGGGCAAACTACAGAGAAACAGTGGATATGAAACTGTGATGCCTGGTGCTTCTCTAGAATGTAGATACACAGACAAGGCCTTCACTATTTTGAGCAACACATAAAATAAATAAATATACACTTTACAATAAGGTCATATTAGATAGCATTAGTTAAAGCAGCACTATGTAACTTTTGGCGCTCTAGCGGTTAATAAACTGAACTAGAGAAGATACTTCTCTAAGTTTATGTCTATGGCGATTCACGCAGGTATGTGTTACTCCGCAGTGGTGACGACTCGACCAGGCTACAATAGTCCAAATATAAGTACATATTATAAGTGTACCGTAGTGATTCGGAATAAGACAAAATCGCGGTTTGGAAGATGAATTCATGATGTACTCGCTCATTATATACATTTAGCAAATTTTGAACACAGAAAAAGTTACATAGTGCTGCTTTAATGCATTAACTAACACTAATTAACAATAAGTAATATATTTGTTACAGTATTTATTCATTGTTCTTGTAAGTGAATAATTAGTAAAACATCTACTGTAATACAATGACATATGTTGATTACAAAAATGCAATTTCTTCAGAATACACAGCTAATTTGCAATGGTTTCAATAGGGAAATATGCTTTTTGCGGCCAGGCGGTGTAGTTATGACTTCTACCAGCAGGGGTTAACAGGGACAGGCTAACTCTCTAAGCCTTGACCACTTGTATGAAACATACTAAGTGAGAGTCAGAACAGAGTGAGAGAGGGAAGCAGTGGGAGAGAAATAAATAAATAAATAGATAAATAGACAGATAAATAGTTAGGCACCTTGCAGTCCTCACAGCAGACCCCGTGGGCACACTGTGCATCCACCTTCAAAGTGCAATTGCTGGGGTGACAGCAATCATTGGTGCACTCCTGCGGGAGACAGAAAACACACACACACACAGCACACCACACACACACACACACACACACCACACACACACCACAATTGGTACTTCAGATAAAGGCTACCAAAGCAAATCAACATATGACCCTCAACTTACATGGTCAGCCACTTAGAGCAAGTTGTGAAAACACAATAAATACAGTGTATATATACATACATGCATAATGTATGTACTGTATACACACACTCACAGTGTCTGTTTGCACACTATGATTAAAGTGCGGAAAAGAATAAATCGAGAAGAGAAATTGCACAGGACGTTAGATGCATATAAAAATGTCTGACATGTATGATACTGATATATACAGAGTGGAGGCGTCTGATGGCCAATAATTATACCGTACAGCTGAAAATGAATAGGGGAAGGGGAGGAAGTGTGTATGTGGTGTTTTAGGGTGTTTAATGAGGAGGAAACATCCACAACACACATATACGCTCTGTCAAACACACACACACACACACACACACACAGTCTCTCTCGGTCTCACAATAAACACACACGGCAACCTCTATTCTGCTTGATATGGTTTCAGAGCATCAAGTGCGACTGACAGCTATGATTATTGCACTAGAAATAAATAAATGGTGTGATTCAGTGACTATAATGAAAAAAGACATGCGTACATGACAGGCTTACACTATCAAATCTATTTTTGTGTATTCATGGAAGTAGAGAGGGCCGGCAGATGATGGTTTAGATTAAAGGTTAGAACAAAAGTGTATGATAACAGCTCTCAGTTCAGTGCTGCAACCTAGCTTTTTCTGTCAGGTGATAGTTGAGGTGTTGTTTCATTGAATATGGTATTGGCAGCAGGTAAAATCCAGAACAGTAGTCCAGGTGTTTATGTATTGACTAGGAGTTACAGACGCTACCTCAGTCTACCTGCACCAGATGGCAAATCACCCAGCCATTATATGCACACTGACAGCCTGTCAAATACGGATTTGCAGCAAGGTGGGACGCTCCTCTTTCTCTACAGGCATGCAAGCAAACATAAAAACGCATACGCTTTCATCTGTCACGCTTTGTTACGGCACAGTTTTTCTGCTGTAGTTCAACTATTTATGTTCTAACACTTGTGTTTGGACCTCCCATGTGATAAAAACAAAACTTTTTGCTGGTTAGGCAAAGCTCTTCACAATAAAAATTATTTAAAAAAATACACTGCATAAATAATATCAAGTATTCCATGAATAAATAATAAACGCATTAAAAATGAAGCATAATCAATGGTAATCCATATTAACTATCAAATTTAGATTTATTACATGTACTTCATACCCACTACTGTTCTTGGAAAAATGATTAATTCATGATTGGTCTGATTCAATATTCTCTAAATCAATAAGTAATTCCATTCAATAATTAATTTAGGCACAAATCACCTCTGGTTCTCCACAGTCACACTCCTCCCCTTCCTCTACAAAGCCATTTCCACACCTCTTGCCACCGACCAGATCTTTCATGTTGGGCATGTTGAACAGGCACATTCCTCCTCCCTTCTGGAAGTAGTTGTCCAAGTCTTTTTTGCTACAGCGGCTGAAAACCTTTGGAAAGGGGTGCCTGTAGAGACCATTTTATAAAGGGATACATGTCATTTTATGCATCAAAATGATTGAAAACAAAAGAGGCACTAGTAGAAATAAGATGGAAAACTTACAATTTGTTAAACAACTACAGTTAGCCATAGATACTGAGGCAGATGCAGCTGAACATTGGTTTATAATGAATCCAGTAACATGATTATCATGAAAATAAGCTTGATTTCAAATGAAAAGAGTAGTGAAGTTTCCCAAACTGTTTTTCACAAGTAAAAAACACTTTCCTCCTCTCTATGCCAAGTGATCTCTTCTGAACTTCTGTCTTACCTTTCCTCTACTGCACCAGAAGCAAGGGGTCACTTAACCCACTTAATCTCAATTAAGCTTCAAACCAGTTCACTCTACTAAAACTACTATCCTTGCCATAAATGATGTGCTTATGTCAGCCACTTTTGATCTCATGCTAGCAGCTGTATTTTTATATTTTTATCCAGAAAAAGGCTTTTTTCTGTTTTATGTCTTACTTAGTTCTTACCCAGTTAGCTGAAAAACTGCTGAACCCTTAACACTGGGGTTCCACAGGGCTCAGTGCTGGGCACCCTGCTGTCCTCCATTTATACCAGATCTCTCAGAACATTTCTCCAACTCCATTTAACTACTGGTGTGCTGACAACACCTGACACATCATGTTTCCCCTTCTGTCCGTAAATGAGTGTTCTCAGAATGGACCTGAGTGTGTCTCTGGGACATGCCTCTTTCTTCTAGAGAATTTTTATATATATATATACACATGTGATATTTGCTCTTGAGACTACCATGGAATACCATCATAGATGGCGCCATATCAAAATTGATGTACAAGATATTCATGGTATCTTGTTTACTTGCTACCTTCTCAGGTATCACACAAACAATTGTTTCCTAGAAGATTTTCTATAAGCTAGATTGCAACTGGTGATTTCAGCCAGCTTAAGGCAGTTTTGTGTGTAATATACATTAGTATGCAATTATTTGATAAAAATACAATAAAAATATTTAGAAATATCTTTATAAGTTTTCTATTTCAGTATATTTTTTTAAATGTATTTTATTCCTGTGATTGCAAAGCTGAATCAGCAGTCATTACTGCTTTCGTCATGTAACAGGATCCTTCAGAAACTTTTTCAGAGGCCTGCTTGGTGTTCGTAGACCAGTTCTTAGCTGATTCAAATGTTCAAACATTGTGTGCGTAATAGTTTTTGAACTTGTGATTACACTTTGTTTCACTCAGCCAATTTTTTGGTTACAGGTGACAAGACATTCGCATTTATATGAAACAGAAATAGTTTGAAACAATAAATTGCTTTACCTCGATCCTCCCTATTGATGTGAATGCATAATGGGCCGTCGCTCGAATGAAAATTACTAATTTCATTCAAGAAAATTAAACCATCTTACTGGACGCCCCAATCAACTTGAAACCGGTAGTGCACATGACGGATGGTCAGTGAATTGTCTGTAGGCGTACAATCTGAAGTTGGAGATTAAATGCTTGACTCAGCCTTAGGTACCTTCTCGCGCTTAGAAGACTATTATGTACTTGTACATAGCACCTTCCTAATATTAGTTTAATAGTGAACACAAATAGATTTAAAAATTATTTGTAAGTGCTCCAGGGTCTTTTGCCGTAATTAGTCCCATGCTTTTTTGTAAATTTACTGACGCTGATGTCTATGTATCTGCATGTTGGTTATTTAAACAGGGACGACCGTCTGCTAACGCATCCAGTGTGCAATGCAAGTGCAAGAAGTCGTTACCCGCTGCCTAAGCGGCCAGGGCCATGGACCATCCCCCTGCTTCCGCAGTGGCCTCCACACACAGCCGTCATTGGTCTTGGCTCACTTCTGCCACAGTATAGGGCCGCTCATCTGTGGCCCATGGTGGGCACGCCGCCTACCACCCAATGGGACAAATTCAGATGGTCCCTGGCAAGAGAAGATCATTTAATCTCCCACCATACAAACATTCACAATAATAGAAACCCACGAATTTCAAGCATCGGGCTTACAGAGTCTGGTCCAAAAGTGATCGAATTTCCATATCAATGGATTAGCAGTATTTGCTAGCTCTACACTGCCGGCTAATACATTACTACATTTTATTCACTTTAAAATGGACATGACATCCTATTTGATGCCCACAGTGCCTTCTGGCGTGTGCTAACCTGGCCACATTGCCACGGTTCAACACTTATGTAAGTATAAAATGAGCAGTCAGAAGCGCCTGACATAGGACAGCTCTGATTCTCCCAAAGGGCATATCTGTGTTATGTTACACATGATGCCCTATACTCCATTGTGTAGAGGACGAGTTTGTTTTTTTGACCGGCAGTGGTAGCTTATAGTACCACTTGGCTGGGGCACACATAATGTGTCCTTTCGTTTATCTTCATCCCATGACATAAAACAACAAGACGCTCACAAGACTCACGACATATTCCAGAGGAAAGGAAATCAAACGGATTACTCTGCAAGGTATGCATGTGTGTGTATTTGTCACAGACAGCCGCTGAGACTATTCGCCAACCACTAACAACAATGTTTAAATCATGACTGCACGTTTTGTATATCTACAATATTCTCCTTGTATCGATATTTTCTATCGTCCTAAATTTCTCCCTCGGGGAGCCCGACATTGTCGCCTCTGTCACATCTGGGTTAAAGCACTCTTGAGGGCATGTGAGACAGGACGGCCTATTTATGAACATAGGGAGATTACATTCTCATACCATAGTCCCAGGACACGACCCACACATGTCCACAGTGATTTGATATTCACTACTGTACATTTTTTGTAATTGGAATAAAAAAAATAATTTTTGTAAAACTAAAAAATTAAAATTAAAAAAAATATAATAATAAAAGGCTAACATACCTGCAACTGGTTACTGTCGCAAATTGCTTAACAAAAATTAAAATATAACTTTATTTAACTTGCATTATTGTATATTATGTACATTTAATACTTATTCACTAGTTGAACTCGTTGGGGGTCTTAGGTCACGTCCCCAAAACCTTCAACTGGCGATATTAAGCCTCCTTATATGAAACCACACCTAGACATTAGAACTGGCAAATTTCAGACCATTTCAACCACTCTTTCCTTTACTAATGTCCAGCTAACAAATTTTTTAAGTCAGAAATTTGTGTCTAGCTCACAAATTCGTGCTCCTTCCTCAAAGAAACGATCCTTTATATTAAGAATCTCCAACAATAAACACAGACTGCACGTAGTTCAAAATTCAAATTGACTCTCGCATTTTTGCATCAGCACCACAGGTGCACATCTCTGTGCTATTTTACTTTGATCTATACGTGCTCCTACTTGCTATAAAAAAAACAAAAAAAATCAAAACAATAGATTTTTCGCCATTCCAGACACTATAATCATAACATTACATACTCAGTAGATGCATTACAACAACTAACTAGGTATTCCAGGGCAAGCTTTAGAATGTCGCTATAGATCAGAGGCTGTCGGCCAAACTCGTACAAGACTATCAATCCTGGAGGGCTGGTGTCCTGCAGTGTTTAGCTCCAACTTGCCTCAACCCACCTGCCTTTAAGTTTCTAGTCCATGCCTATAAGAGACTTTGCACTATCTGAGCATTCAGTGTAGTAATTAATTGGATGTTTGAGCTTCAGATACTCTTCAGGAACCGGCTCTCCAGACCAAGTTTGTTCAGCCCTCGTTGTAGGTCAGGTCCTAGGGGGCGTCTCGTGATCACGGACACCCACTTGGTTCAGCTACTCATATGGGGAGTCTCTACAGCAATTTCCCCAGTACAATTGGAGTAGGCCATTCAAGATTCTCCTGTCCTATGGCTCCCCTTACCCTAATTTTCAATATTCATGTTGCACACCAGACCGTTGTTAATATATATGACAACAAATGACGGTATTAAGTTCACTGATTAATGGCTGATGATACTCAACTAGATTATCCTCAATAAGACCACATGAAACCTCTAATTACCCTAGCTAACAAGTGTGTTAAAACTGTAAAAAGATTGGATGAGCCAATATTTTCATCTTCTTATTGATCCCCTTCGGGCTGTACGCCGAACCTAGTACTTTAGCTGGTACCAACTGACAGATAGAATCACAACTCTATTTCGGATTACATTTGGAACTGCATAACTTGATGTACTGCTTCACTTCCTCCTAGCACTCAAATCTGGCTCGTTCTATTAGTGCACTTGTCTTTTCTGGCAAAATCATATGTCCCTGATACAAAACAGCATCTCCAATCCTGACACATTGCAATTACGAACTGTTAGCTGGTCGGACCCGAAAAGGCTGTTTCACAGGTATGCAATGACGGTGATCTCACATGTACTGCACTGCCTACAGCTGTTTGTTCCAGCAGCCTCAATAACAAGCACAGGTAGTCCAAATGCGTGCTTGGAGCCTTACCGGAGGTGTCAGAAATATGATCACGTGATTACCCCAATTTGTACAGTCTGCGGCACAGGCTGACCGATTGAAAGTTCCGTATGCGGTTACAAAATATTATTTACTACTTCCTGAAGGCCCTTTAATGGGTAGCTTCTGCGTACCTAACTATTCGTCAGTTTAGCCGACGCTACAAGTCCATCACGCTCCCTAATGTTTGCAAAACTTCCTGGACATTTTGGAAGGCCCCTTTAGATAGCATGTCCACTAATATCCGGTGAGGCTCTTTCCTTCACGCATTTTGGCTCCCAACTCTGGACTAGCCTCTCCTGATATCGTTCAGGGCTGTCTAACACGGATCCCTCCCTAGATCTTACAAGCGAGTTAAGAACTTCGCTTGGCCAAGCAGTCAATAAGGCTGATCTCATAAATTACATCCCTCAATGCACATTATTATTCCTTTACGCTTGCGGTTTAAACAAATCACATCTTCTTACTTGGTTTGAACCGCAGCTTCAGCTACGCTAATTGTGTATGAAATTATTTGTTTCTCTGTTTCTGCTGGGATTGACATCCCATGGTAACTCGTTTCATCACCAGAGCTCTCCAAGTCCTGAGCCGAAACCCCGAAACAAGACAGATGTTCCAACCCCTCAGAGGGCCCTCAATTGATACCACCCCGGATAGCGCAACTTCGAACGACCAAAAATTCGCTAATAAGTTTGGATTGAATCATAGAATAATTTCTGTTACTAGTGTTCCACATCATCTGTCGTTTATTATTCTTTAATTCTGCATTACGTCTTAAATTGATTTTTCCTTATATTTCTGCCATATGTACATTAACTGGTAGTCACCACTGATAAGCTACCACTAATTATTGTAGAAACGTAATTTGCTGTAAACTTGCTTTGCAATGATTTGTATCGTGAAAAGCGCTGTATAAATAAACTTGAATTGAATTGAAATTTATGGTTACTGTGATTGGTTAACATGTACTCAAAAGGAAAATGATATCCCTAGAAGTCCCTGTGTGACACTGATTATGTTTTATTTAAACATAATTTAAATAATATATGCTATATAATTTTCATCCTCTCAGATCATATCAGTCAAAAATCATATTATTCCTTCTCACCAAAATCACTTTATAAGCACACAATATCACTATTTTCAACCCCTAAAGGATTTATAACAAACAACAACAAAACTTCTAAAGATATCAATATCTTGATAAATAGCTGTCGACTGCAGTTCCAGTCACACAACAGTCACACAGCACATACTAAACAAATTCACTCTCATAATAAGTTATGGTAGTACTTCTACCAATGTAACCATTGTTGACACGCATAAAAAAACTTTCCCTTTCAGTCGGTCACTCCCGACGTCATGTCGGATGACCGACAAATTGGGATCTCGCTTAGAGAGACCAATCTACTTTGAGTGTAAACTAACCTCCAATGCCATTGTCATGCTAGTATTGCATCTCTTGCGTCTGAGCACAGCGTGATTATAGTGGCAGCAGTCGCGTCTATTCAAGCCATTTTCGCGTGGGCTACGGGACGGCTCCGTTTCTCCTCCTTCAGACGATGCGTTGACCATACTTAACCGAGAATGCTATCCTTTGTCAGTCCGGATCACTTCCCGACGGCATGGTCGGGATGCACCGACCGAAACGAAATGTCGGGATCGCCCGTTGGCAATCCACCCTGCGCCCCACTTTTGACGGTAGGCCAGGTCGTACCAACAAAGGCCCAAGCTAACTGCTAGCTCCGGCATACCCAATCAGTAAGACTGGATAACACTGGGAAAATGTACCTCCTTCAGGGAACGAGGGTTACCATACGTAACCGAGACGTTTTCCATGTACAATGATCTCAGTAGGGCTAAGCCGGCTATATTGATGTAATGTAGAAGGACCCCACCCATGTGTAATATCCAGAAGAAATGCTTCGCCACTCATTAGTATGCTGCAAAGTGATCTTCCCCCGCCACACAAAGTAATAGAACCAATAAGAGGCTAATCAGGTGTGTGGGAGCTATTGATCACTTTATCAAATACCTGCATGAGCTGTACACAAACACACATTCTATTTACACAGTGTTTACAGCCTATTCCAGATGCAAGCCTGCATGCTTTCTTACCACATTGATGCCGCCCGAGTTCTCGTGACTGCACATGCCCTCCAGCGGAGCCATGCCAATGGTGGTGCCCTTGAAAATCACACCACTGCAAGGAAAACAATATATACTTTCAGCTATGATATCAATAAAAATGTATGAGCCATTCTTTATCCCTTTAAAGGGATAGTTCAGACAAAAATGACAGTTCTGCTATAATTTACATCATTTCATTCGATGGTGTTTTTTGTTTCATACGTTTGGAACACCTAGAAGGATACATAACACCGAGGTAAGCTTTTCAGTTTTTATGTGAAATATCCCTTTAAATAAAACAAAAAAGTGTAACTAATTATATATATTTAAAATATATGATGATCCAGCATCATTAAGAATACATTACAGGACAGTCTTGTTCTATATGTGCAGAAGGTGGGTGTGTATTGTGACTAACGTGAGTAGTTGTGCATTGTCATGTTTCTTGCGAGATTTGAGTTTCTGTCTCCACTGTAGGAAGGACCAAAGAGTTGAATTTGGCTCCTCATTGATGATGCACTGATCATGTTCAGTCCAAACCTCTAGACCAATCAGAGGTACACGGATATTCAATTCTCTGTAGAACTGATCAGACCAAAACAAACAATTAGGAACATGGCAAATGGATTTATTTTATTAAATATAATTATAATACAGACATCTAGGAATTTTGCATTCAGAAAACAAATATGTAGTCTAAACAGTCAACAAAACCTTTGAACCAAAGAAATTCACCCAGGCTTGACATACCTTATCTACATAATTAGCAATTTCCATTATCCTCATTTTAGTTTTGTCAAGGTCCTTGTTTTGCTTTCTGTACTGTAGAGACAAGAGGCAATTTGATCAAGACGAACATACAAATGCATAGACCCTGCTTGAGAAATTGCAAAAACCCTGTTACAGAGAAATTTGATGAACTAAATCCAACCATAATGAAATCTTACATAACCTTCTGCCTCCTTTGGCTTTTGGTGGATATTATACAGATTTGATGTAAATGTATGAAATAACTCAATCAGAAAACTCAACAGAATGTAACACTGAAAGATTGTCTGCATGCCTCTTACGAAATGCATCCCTCATACCCGAGGAATAAAAATGAAACTATTAAATTCACTGATAACGTCTCGATAACTCCTCATACATGTAAGATATCGGCAATGGGAGTGATAGAAAAGAGAGGGAGAGAGCAAAATGGCACTTCCGAAGCTCTATATTTAAGCAGCAACCGGCGCATGGACACATGGAATTGTGAGAAGTAGTCCAACACATGCTTCAAGTACTGCCCCCGGGTTCTAAAAGTACATTTATATAACTCGGCTATCCTGTATGTGATCTTAAGCTTAATTCCTGGTGGTGAACGCGTTACTGCTGTCATGAAGTACGAAGTAGTCAGAAGTGTAGTGACATGACAACAGGAATGCATGCAGCTTACCAGTGTGTTGTCAGCTACTATATACAGTTGGTCATGTACTATTGTGCGGTGAACCGGGGGTGCGCAGGAGCAGGAATTGAACATCGGTTACGTCCACCTAGATTAGGGGGCTATCACACATCAAGAAACAGCCAATTAATCATGGGCAAGCAAAATGAAACGTTAATTGCTGGAGGGCAGGATTTCTGGATTTGTTTCTCAAGTCTCTTGGCACTTGCTTTTACATACCTACAATAAATGTCTGCAACTACTTAACCTATTAATGAATCGCAATTGTATTAAATCACACATATTGAATTTACTATAAAATGAGTTTAATGTAAATGCTAATTGTTGTTTGTGTGCAAAAAAAGGTTTTACAAACTGACTACAAAATCTACAAAACTGTATGCAACAATATTTTAGCAATGTGTTTAGTTTTCAATGCTTGCCATCACTGCAGTTCTTCATGTTCAATTTTATTTGCATTTTAATTGACAGGTCTAATTCATTTGAAAGAATGCATTGGCACAGTAATCACAAAAGTATTCAGTCGTCACAAAGTGACAGCAAGCACTTTACAGTAACCAAGCAGTAAATAAAATGTGAGTGAAACAGTAAAATAAGTGGAAGAACAGACTGTACATATAAGTCATCTTCCTTGGCAACCAGTGGAAAATAAAAGTGCAAGTTGATAAATGTTCATAAGCAATAAAAATCGGAACTCTGCATTCCAAAATGAGTCTCGTCAGGAACTTGTTTGTTATTAGCAACAGGGATGGAAATCTTTGGAAATGTAATCATTCTGTTGGAAAAAAATATATATATTTTTTTCTATGTACAAAATGCCATGGACTTGTTTTTATTGTGGAGGACACAGCACCAACTACAAAGAGCCAAGGAGAAACAAGTTGAGTCATTCGACAAAGTGAAATTCCCAAAATAGTGTTGATATGATTCTGTACACATGAGATCTGTGGCAATTAAAGACTAAAACCTACACAGGGACATACTGTACTACAGTATATATGAACTTCAAGATTCAGGAACTTTGTAATCCAATTGTACCAGGAATACATCATCACTGAGGAGTGAGCACATTAGTCCGCACTGTTTATTAATTTATGGACCCTCTGATTCTCATTTGTAAACAGCAGGCCAGTTAGAAGTCTCTAATGCTCGGCTTTAATGAGAAAGCAAGTGCAAGCAGAACAATAGCAGTAGGAGGGCTCCCAACTCCTGCTAATGATCCTCAAGAGTTTTATAATAAGCCCACATTATGCACTTCATCAGTCTAAACACTTAACCTGGGCTTAAGATGGCTTTATTTCTGTACTGTAATGAGCCAAAACCCATTTTTCTTTCTGCAGCACATTACGGGAACAAATGAAATTACTGACGCACAATGCAACACAACAGCTCGGCGTCAGACCGCAATGTTCTCTTTCGTGAGTGGTCTATCTAGCTATTATAGATTGGAGGGAACAGAACATCCTTGCTATTGTAAGAGAGAAATCTTCTCTGACATCACACACAATCCACTCATGAGATCAGAAATAGAAACGTTACACACTTAATAATGATGGTAATGACTCACTGTTATTTCCCTAATGACTATTATGCTTACAATCTAGTGAGAGCTGCTTTACAAAATGAGACTTTTTGGTCACCTGTGGAAAGGACTACTTAAAGACACTTTTGCATGACATCTACTTTAGTGAAATATATTGTAAACATCAACATTTATTACCAAGTCTTTTCATTTTATCAGCTGTTAAATGTGATCCTGGACCACAAAACCAGTCCTAAGGGTCAATTTTTTGAAATTGACATTTACACATCACCTGTAAGCTGAATAAATAAGCTTTCCATTGATGTATGGTTTCTTGAGATTGGGCCGGGCGGGGGGGGGGGGGGGGGGGGGGAAAGGTGGGAAGGGGCGACGGGGAGTGGGGGGCTGGGACAATATTTGGCCGAAGATACCACTATTTGAAATCATGGAATGTGAGGCGTTCAAAAAAATCAAATTACGAAAATTGCCTTAGTCAAAAGTCGCCCCAACTGAAGACTCATGTTATAGCCAAATGCAATTAACTCGCAAAAATGTGCGAGTTTTAATATATTTAGGGTAGGGAATAGGGATGCAAGGTAATTTTTGTTTGTCGATGTTGATGCCCGATACAGAAAATCCCATGAGTACCTGGCTTGATCTCGATCCGAGCCAGTGCGTTTTTTTAAATTCCATACTCCGCATTTCTATACGTCTGTGGTCAGGTTGACCAGGCTGAGCGCACTCTTTTTGTTGGGAAACACACTACTAAAGACAAACAACTTCATTTTAATGAACACTACGCATAGAGAAGTTCAAAGCACAAAGAAAAGAGATATTGATGCGTAGTTTATTAAATCTGTGATCGTTTATTGAGCCTGTTCTTTGAACAGTTTTAAATCTCAGTTACTGTGCGCTCTTGAAGAGAGTTTCATCATTTTGGCGGTAACCAGACGTCGACCCACAGTTTCAAGTAGGGCTGCATGATTATGACAAAAATCATAATTGTCGATTATTCTTTTGAAATTGTAATTGCGATTTATTAATTACGATTATCGCAATTTACACTGAATGATGTTTATACTTTGTTTGATGCAACTGCATGCTGTATTTTTATATGAAAATAAACAAGCTGAAAACACTCTAACTGAAAAACCTTTAGTGCTTTTCTGTAGTATTAAGCCTCAAATGTCAAATATACTCAGGGGAAGGAACGAATTGGTTTTTCTTTAAAAAAATAGAATGGTATATATAATGTTTTCTAAAATAAACATAAAAAACACGTAAGATAACAATGTCGAAAGAAAAAAACATATCTTAAGTGTGCAGAATAACATAAGACTTTTGAACGGCTTAACTCTGCGCTTTGGAACAGTACGTAATTTGTGTGCATCCCACTAATGTTTAATCGCGATTAGAAATTTGATTAATTGTGCAGCCCTAGTGTGAATGTTGAATGGAGCAGGGGTTCTCAACCTTTTTTCCTCCGGGGCCCCCCTCTTTCTCCAGTCAATTTTGCAAGGCCCCCCTATGCCTGACATTTCCTCTTCCGCAGCAAAGAGAAAAGTGTTTATTTTTAAACCTTTTTTATTAACCAAAACATTTGTTTTGCCTTACTATTCTTCTACTGCATGATATATAAAAAAACCCTCAAAATTCAAACAAACTTTAAATTAAAGCTATACTTTATAACTTAAAAGAAAACCCTCTGCTCAATTCTAACTTTTTAAAATAATATATATACATATATCGATTTAAAGCTCCTGAATTCTTCACTTCAGACATTCTTTACAACTTCAGAGTACTTTTTCTTTAAAAAGTGAACCTGCCATACCAAACAGGACAACAGGGAGATGCCAAAAGACCACTCACTAAACCTGTCCCTTTGAACTATACTGACTGAATATCTACTGTTTGGATCCATTAAAAAAAAAAACATACAAATGAAAAAGACAGCACATTTATTCTAATCCGTCTTAGAAACACATCGCTCTGCGGATGGCGACGACGGATCACTGAACATACCTCCCTCAAGAGCGTCTGATGCTACATATGTGCATCAAACACCCTGAGCCTCCAATGATCCTCCTCTGCATGTGTTGAGCACCCTTATAAAACACTAGAGGAACATGAATTGGTGACAACTATTGGCAAAATTTGATCAATTCGCTGCGACAAAATACGATAGGGTCAGGAGCCCCCGAGCTCGCATAGTTTTGTGTGAATCACTAACGTGCGCCTAACAAGTAGCCGACTCTGTATACCGATGTGTCACTACCTCAGGGACACGTGCATGCTTATTATTTCTCTAATCGTCTTTAACACATTTACATTAGCACAACATTTGTCTCTCATGCAAGCCGAGAGTATGTAGTTTCCTTGCGGGGTTCTTGCAAGTTTGAGTCATCGTTCCGCATCTGTATCTTATCAGTTGGCGTTAGGCTTGTCGAAGCAATCATCACAGAACACGGAGAGGCTGTGCTGTGATCATTTATCATAATTTAACACCTTACGAGAGATGAAATTAAACAATTAAGAAATATTTAAATGAATTTTAAGCCATCTCGGGGCCCCCCATGGCATCAGATCACGGAGGCCCCTAGTGGGCCACGACCCTCCGATTGTAGAACCCCTGTATGGGGAAAAACAGCTGCTGCGAATGAGAACGGGGTGTTATGTGAACTTGATTTGAATGCCATTAAATATTGTCATCTGTACATACAGTAACTACTGTACAGGCTTCCAGAACCCCCCTTGGACTTTCAGACTTTATGGTGTGCGCGTGTTATAAGTTTCTTTTTGCTTTCGTGAGGCCTACAAATACACAGAATAGTATACACAGAATAGCGGATTTGGATCGGTCTCACACTGACGATACACAACCGGTAGAAAATGCCATATCGGAGCCGATAACGATACTGAGTTTCATCGATCGACTGCATCCCTAAGTTTTGCAAACTATAAATTCAGTCCATTCACGGAGACAGTGATTGTTTACTTAATATCCTGGAATGAGTTGTATCTAAAAAGAAAAATGGATATTTTTGACCCATACAATGTTTTTTTTTTTTAGCTATTGCTACAAATATACCCGGGCTACTTATGACTGGTTTTTGGGTCCATGGTCACAATTATGACAATGGGACACATCCTAAATCAATACGATTTACTTGTTCTTGCACTGCGACCCATTGATGCAAGGTTTAAGATGAACCACGGTCGAACTAGGCTGCGGCTTGTCCCAGTCTGAATGGCTTGCCCAGGTTGCCGGTTTTGAACTGCAGGTCTGCAGTGCGATTGAAGGTGTTGTGAGAACCTCCTGGCCTCCGAATTGGCTCCAGTAGTATTACCTTAGAGTTCAAGACAATCAAACCTCTGCAGAGGAATCGGAGTAACATGTCAGCGCTCACAAAATGATCTCTTGTTAAACTTCTGTCAACTGTCAGTCATTTACTCACCTTCATCGTGTCCAATCCTGTTTGACATAATGTAATCTCTTAATACCTATAAGATTTTTGGACCCCAAATTAACCCGGACCCATTGACTTTCGAAGTGGTACATGCACACAAAAAACAAAAAGTCATACAAGTTTTGAACAACATGAGGGTGAGTAAATGATGGCAGAATTTGTTTTAGTAAGGTTTTGCCCTAACTAGTGATATTTAAGAATGCCAGTAAAAGAGATGTGCATATCTATTAGTTCATTTTCAGTTGATCTTTCTTTTACAAACATATATGGACACACAGAGTGGAATTTTAATGCCTCTTCATCCTTCTTTTAGCCTCAGTACAGTTAACAGCATTAAGTAGTTATGCATTAACTAATCAGAGAGATCAGAAGGGCCGCTGAAACGCTGCTGGATTTGCGGTCTCCCAAAGCACCTCTACAGAACCATTCTAAATTTGACCTCTGTAAAAAGTTTTCAAACAGTACATTTGAAAAATATGTTAAAAATAAGGTCCATGAGACTGCAGGGTGACCTATTTGCCATTTCAGATTGGTGTTCTCGAGTCTCCCCCTTTGTGCCTACGATGTGTCCTCAATATGCATTTTCGTCGAGTCTGCAATGATGTGGGTTCCACAGTGGACCACTATTCAACAGCTTATGCAGCACAACGGCAAGGACTTGGGGCTGAATTTGGGACAAGGTCTTTAGAGTTTGATTTACTTATTTAGAATACAAATCAAAGGTTTAGGTTCAGCAAGATTTAAAAATATATATATTTATCAGATAATCCTTAAAGGGGTTATGTAGAATACAAATCAAAGGTTAGGTTTCCGCCAGATTTATAAAAATATATATATTTCTCAGATAATGCCCCCCCTACAGGGGTCCTATTATGCTTTTTCACTTTTTCAACTTTAGTTAGTCTGCAATGTTGCTGTTTGAGCATAAAAAAGATATGCGAAGTTACAAAGCTCAAAGTCCACTTCAAAAGGAGATATTTTATTGAACAGAAATCACTTTTCAAAAACTACAACGAACGACTCGTTTGGACTACAATGCATATTTTCCGGGATTTGTGATATCACAAAGATCGACAAATGGGATGAGACCTGGTTGTGCTGCACTAGAGAAGGCAACAAGTGTTCACTATGTCTGAGACACGCTAGCTTTCCCAAAGCAGACAAACTTAAGAGTGGTTACAATCATCCAGGTTTAAATCTCGCTCAAATTGAAACTTTGGTATTCGTCCGCAATATTTACACTTCAACAGCGCTAGTGGTAGGCTATGGTAAGGGCGTGATCATTGTTCCTCCACCAGGTGCCAGCATGCTGCCATCACAACCACACGGGTCCGTCCGCTACCAATCACATTCACATACTGGCCACTAACCAATCCGCACTTTATCACCTATTCAGAGGCCCCCCCCCGGGCCTTCATTTCTACAGGAATATTAGCCTTTCATGCCAGACTGGGGAGTAGAGGTTGACTGTCCATGACATGTAAATAGTAATGTGGAAAATAATGTTTTCTTCCGCACACCCCTATAGCCAGCCTGCATACCATGTAACCCACCAACACAAATCAAGATTTTGAAAGAGCATATTAGCGACCCTTTAAAAAAAACTTGCAATCCTGCTTTTACCAAAATGTCTAATCAAGCACGCACTGTTTTTTCAACAAAAATTGCATTGTCTCTTGACACCAGAGTCAACTATTGAATAAGATTCTATAGGAGCAAGATTTTTACGGATAAGACTAGAGGGTATAACCTTTGCAATCCCAGGAAACATTCATCATTTTAAAATATATGAATATACAAAACTTTATTTTAAGTACAATAATAAGATCCAAAGAATGCATCCCTTAGTTTAATTTAAGTTTCAGTCAAGATTAAGATACAAGAGCTTTTTATCATCAGCAAAGCATCGCTGGCAGAAGTACTAATGTATTCTAATATAAACAGAATCTTTCAAAAGGTTTACTAAATGTAAAGAGATAAAATAAACTACTGTTCCACAGTAATTCCACTGTTGAATTTGTTTTAATTTGTTTTATTCTTGTTTACAAAATAGATTTATGGTTATTGGAAATGTGTTTTGTCCAAATCCATTTAGTCAAAAAAAACATTTGTTTTCACCCCAGGGCATCCAACTATTATCTTCAAAATGAGGATTGTCATTTTTCCCAAATTGACAACAACAGGCAAGCAGAAATGACTCAGGGTATGGCTTTATAATAGTTACTGACACTAAAACTGTAGGCAAATTTGGCTGTGATTTGATTTACCTTGGCTTAAATGTAATGATATTCATGAAATAATAAATAATAAAATACATATTTAAATCAATCAACTACATTACTGTCAAATTTTTTAATGGACCGATGCCTCTGCAGACTATGGTACACATCAACACATGACCTCCAATGAGCTGAGGGTAAAGAAACCCAACAGTCGCCTTGAGAAAAGCCATATGAAAACATACAGTGCTAATTATGTTTGCTCTTACAAAATCTTGCAACAGCTGTTCAATGACTTGATCTGTCTTCATAAGAAATTCAAGACCTTTGGCAATATCAAGAGACAGACTCTCCAGGGCTTTGCCCTTAAAAACTCTTTTATTTTCATATAACTGGCTACTCAACTCAATATATATTACAACAAACTCTGGATGTCAAAAGAGCGACTGCTCTCATAGTCTATGCACTGAATGATCAGGAATGAAAGCAAACACACTTTAGGGTACGCTGATTCATCCCACAACTATCCTGAATGCGGTTCTCTGATTTCACACAATCTTCCAGAGTAACAGTCCAATTGCAGTTGCCTTTGTCATCTAGCCCATTTAAACCAATTATGTAGCCACACATTTCTTTGGTATTTCAAATTATTTAAATAGTTTTTTAAAATTTTGTTTTTTTCTCTCTCTCTCTTACAGCTTCTTTCCGGTATTAACTTCATTAAACTTCTTTACAGCCACTAAAAATATTATCTGTAGCATATTCATGATCATCCACATTTATATACAATCCACTCCCATTCAGTATTTGGGGGTCGTAAAGATTTTTTTTTATGAGTTTGTAACGAGAATTCCTTTTTTGCTCACCAATCTGCATTATTTAATTAAAATATAGTAAAACGTAATATTATCCTATCCATTGGTTTTTATAATTTATTCCTTATACCAACTCATTTTTTTCCAGCTGCCTCCCGTCTGCATCTAACATTTTGTTATTATAATAAATGGTGAAAACATATGTCTGCTTCATATTTTCATGTACACTGTTGTGTTGCAGTTTACAACACTTTGTAAAACAACATTATAAATGTCCTTCACTATTTCTTTGCTGAGTAAAAGTATTAATTTCTTTGTGGGAAAAAATCTTACTGACCTCAGACTGATAGGGGTATATGAAGTGTATGAAACTTATGGTTGCATAATGAAGTAATGACTTTTCATCAATAAAGAATATTTAACTTATGTTATCCATGACCTTCATGTTCTCTTTGTCAAAGCCCACCAGTACAATAAATGTGTAGTAAAATGAAAACAATCCTTTATTTATTATCATGACAAAACCTTTGGTTTGTGAAACTTTTAAAACAGTCAGTTGTGTATGTTTCAAAGTCACAGATGTTTGGCTTGTATCTCTTGGCATTAGGTTTAGATTCAGCAGGAACAGACAGGGGCAGATGCAGTTTCAAGGCTGTTTGTGGATATTGTTTATACGTAGAGAGGAAGCGTTCAGTGCTGAATGAGGACTGAGCACAACAAACTATTAACATTCTGGTAGGGCCACAGCATTAGTCATCAGTGCTTATATTCAATAACCTGGCCAAAACATTTCCATTCTTCACAAATTAAGCACACAGAATTGTGCTGCATATGCAAAATTAAAGATGGCCGACTTTTTGCAAGCACAAACGCAGAGTACCAACTAGATTTTCTTTCTCTCTATGGAGCATTTTGTACTTTCATGCTTCCATGCAAACCCATAAACACTTGCTCACAAAGTCTTATTCACACAACTAACTGAAAAAAAACAAAAAGAGTCATAATGCTCACAGGATGTTCGTACAATCAAGCAGTTTACATGCTTATCACACTAAGCCATGTGGCATTTTAGCCTTCCTAATACATGTGACCGAATGAATTGAGCGTATTGTGTCTGAAGAGAATCCAATTATGCAAGACATGACATACCTCATTCCCAAACATGTGCTTAGAGCGACCCACGAGTCGGCGTGACCTCTGACCCTCCCGTGATAGAAGCAATGATCCTGGAAAAGGAAGGAGTGAAAGAGATTACTGGAGGCAATGCAGAGAAAATTAGATAAGAGGGAGCAGTTTGCTCAAGAGACAGGCTGCGGAGTTAATGTTGTTCATAAAATGGGCAAAACCGAGTTAATGGAACATCTATCTAATTAGTAGTAAAAAGACTACATCTGTAAATCACAATTACATTTGTTACATTTTTGGCTTTCAGGTTTATTGGACTTAATTAGTCTGCCTCTTTTTGATTACAGCACCAAAAAACTTCCCTCAGGAGTTTACCGCTAACATTTGGAAAAGAATCGCTCCATTTAACTCTACTGAAACAGATCCAAACTACATACAAGTGATATTCTTTCAGCTATTAAAAAAGGCTTATATGAACGGTCAGACCATGAAATTAGTTCATTTATTTGAACAGACAGGAAGCAAAAGAGGGATGGTCAAGCACCACAGACACAAATCAACAGTCTCTGAAGACAACACTTGACAATCCCTGCTTCCAAATATACCTACTTCCTACTAATAGTAGGTGAAATCGACAGTAATGGCACATTTTTAGACTGTACACTCTTAAAAATATAGGTGCTTCATGATGCCATAGAAGAACTTTTTGTCTAAATGGTTCCATAAAGAACCTTTAACATCTGAAGAACCTTTCCTTTCTGTTTCACAAAAGGTTCTTTTGGGCGAAAGAAGGTTCTTCAGATTATAAAAAGGTAATAAAGCGAAAAAGTAAGAAAGAAATGGTTCTTTAAAGAACATTTGACTGAATAGTTATTTGTGGACCCAAAAATGGTTCTTCTATGGCATCGCTTGAAGAACCTTTTGAGCACCTTTATTTTTAAGAGTGTAGGCGAAATAGTGTGCATCTGATGTCCAGTGAGGCCACAGGAGAGGACTTGTGAATGGTTTCATCCAGTTTTCATTCATATTACACACATTCATACTATATAGAATGTACTGTTTTAATGTTACAAAGTTTGTTCCTCATGAAAAGAGGATGCAGTTTGGTCACACTTTATTTTAAAGGGGTCATATGATGTGATTTCAAGTTTTCCTTTCTCTTTGGAGTGTTACAAGGTGATAATAAGATAGATAAGATCCCTGAAGTTGCAAAGACAAAAGTCTCAAAACCAAAAAGATATTCTTTCTGCCACGCCCCCCTAAAACGGCTCGTTCTAACCACCCCACATATCCACCTCACTATGTGGAAATATTTGCATAATGCTGCCCCATGTTCACGCAAAAGAAAGAAGGCGTGGTTTCAGTCACCATAGTGTTGAAGCAGCCATGTCAGGGAGACGCTGTGTGTTTCTAGGCGAAAGCAAAAGCACTTTATTTGGCCTTCCGAAAGTAGATGCATTTAGGAATCTTTAAGATTACTTACAACAGAACAGCAATGCATTTTTTTGGACGACCGTTTCGTGAACCTAGGAGATTTTGATTTTGAGTCATTTTGATTTTGCTATGACAATCTGGCGCTTCCGAATCAACAACTGTAAGTATGTTTTGTTACTAGTTAAAGTATTTGCTATTGACTGTTCAAATGCTGAGGTTTGTAGTGTGCGCGCCGGTTCGTGGTGTTAGATAGAGCGAGAAAGAGAAGAGATACAGGTCACCTAACAGATTCAGCTGTCTTAACCGTAGCTTGTGAACTGCAAACACATACCAGCTTCATCACTGTGTCTGTCACGCGACTCTGTTCCCCATTCGGGCTCTGTCTTTACATTTATTTTGAAAGATGAAGCTTGCGATTATGGTAAGGGGCGTTACATTTCCGACTAGTGCTTGCGGTGTTCGGCCAATCACAATGCACTACTGGGTCAGCTGGCCAATCCGAGCAGACTGCGCTTGTCGGAAGGAGGGACCTTGTAGAAAACTAAGCGTTTGATATAAAGGCGGGGCATAGAGGACCTACAATATGTACAGTATTTGAAAACTAATGTGTTTTTTGAACATTAAAGCACGTCAACATTTTGTTAGACCAAATGCACAAAATAATGATCTTTAAAAAAGCATCATATGACCCCTTTAAGGTCCTATTCTTGCTATTAACAAACCATTAACTATGAATTTTGTCTCAATAAACTCCTAATTTGCTGTTTTTTAATAGTTAGTAAGGTAGTTGTTAAGATATTGAGTAGGATTAGGAATGTACAGTGCCTTGCGAAAGTATAATTTTTTCCCCACATTTTGTTGTTGCTGCCTTATGTTAAACTGCTTAAATATACTTTTTTCCCACATCATCTACACTCCATTCACCATAATGACAAAGCAAAAACAGAATTGTCACAACTTCGTAAATTTATTAAAAATTAAAAACTGAAATAAGTACATTGCATAAGCATTCTTATGTAACTAAATATTTAGCTGAAGCACCTTTACAGCCTCAAGTTTTTTTTTTTTTTGATGCGACAAGCTTTGCTTATCAGCATTTGGCAATTATCTGCCATTCTTCTCCTCCCCTCTTAACCTCTCAAGCTCTGTCAGGTTGGATGGGGGCAGATGCACATTTTCAGGTTTCTCCAGAAATATTTGATTGGGTTCAATCCCAGGCTGTGGCTTGGCCACTCAAGGACATCCACACAGTTGTCTATAAGCCACTCTTGCTGTGTGCATAGGTCCATTGTCCTGTTTGGAAGGTAAACATTCGCCCAGTCTGATTCTGAAGGCTCTGGACGGGTTTTCATTAAGGCTAATCCTCATCATTTTGGTGCATTGAGATTTTCTTCGTACTTGCGATCCCTCCCCCCCCAAAAAAGTCCCTGCCGCTGAAAAACAGCCCCTCAGCCTGGAGCGCTAACACCACACGTTACTTTTGGGATGATACTCTGCAGGTGATGAGCAGAATTGGTTTCCTTCAAACATGATGCTTAGAATTGAGGTTCATCAGACCAGAGAATATTATTTCTCACAGTCTGAGGGTTCTTTAGGTGCTTTTTTGTAAATTCCAATTGTGTTTTCATGTGTCTTCACTGAAGAGAGGCTTGAGTCTTGCCACACCGCCATAAAGCCCAGATCGGTGGAGTGTTGTAGTGATGTTTGTCCTTCTGTAGATTTATCCTATCTCCACATATGATTATGGAGCTCAACTAGAGTGACTATCAGGTTCTTGGTCACCACACTAACCAAAACCCTTCTCCATCAGAGAAGGCCAGGAGGCCAGCTCTAGGAAGAGTCCTGGTTGTTCCAAACATCTTCCATTAAGGGTAAAAGAGACTACATGCTTCTGTGAACCTTCAATGCAGCAGAATTTTTTTCTGAACTCGTCCCTAGATGTGTGGCTTGACACAAACCTGTCTCTCTGAGCTCTACAGGCAGTTCTTTTGAGCTCAGTGCTTGGTTTTTGCTCTGATATGCATTATCAGCTATTAGACCTTTTTATTAAGACGTGTATGCCTTTCCAAATCATCACCCATTCAATTGATTTGCCACAGGTTAACTTCACTCAAATTGTAGTAACATCTACAAGCAATATGATGCTCCTGAGCTAAATTTCAACTGTCCCATATAAGGGTATGAATACTTATGCAATGGAATTATTTAAGTTTTTTATTTTTAATACATTTGCGAAGATGTTAAAAAACTTTTTTTTGCTTGACAATTATGGTGTATGGAGTGTAGATTGATATGGAAAAAAGTCATTTAAAGCAGGTTAACACGAGGCAGCAACATAACAAACGTTTAAAAAAATGAATACTTTCGCAAGGCATTGTAGAATATGGTCATACAGAATATGCGCTTTATAATTACTAATAAACATCCCCCCCACATGGTAATAGTAGGCATGCTAATCAACATTAATAGTGAGAAGTGGTCCCTAATACTAATTGTTTAACTGCATTTTTTCTATTCTTATTTTTTAGCTGTTTCGGTCTGTTGTTTTTGTTATCATTTGAGGTTTTTTTAAGGTCTGTGTTTAATTTTGTCTAACGCTTATTGTTATCACATACTCCCATTTATTTTTCACAATGCATACTGTGTTTTATTTATTATATAATATATTTTTTTTTTTTTCTTCTTTCTTTTTTTTTATTAAGTGTGTGTTTGTGTTTTTATTTAAATCAGCAGCAGTACTTCCTTTTCTTCTTGTCAGTGCTTCCTCTTGTTGTCAGTAGATCAAAACTGCGCACCATTTATTCACAGATCCATTCCACACCATCATTTCAGGCCATCATAGGGAATATTTTCATTTCCAATAACTGGAACTAAGACATAAAACTGATTTGCTATAATGTGAAGCCTGCACACTGACAGTTTAATCTTCCCGCTGTAGGACTCATGAATATTTGATTTTCTTTGATTTGATAGGACTAAGGTTTGCTTAATGACTTTTTTTTATGAAGTTATAAATACAACGCTAATTAAACCTCTGTGAGTGTGTGTGTGTGTGTGTGGTTACTAAAGGGGAAAAATTCCAACCTGATTATAATGTGCGGTTTAACCAGATGGGCTTAGGGATCAGTCCCTTCTGTCACATTTTCCTTTTTGGATGCTGGTAGTCGAAAGAAAGATAGAAAGAAGGAGAAATCCTCTGCGATTTTCCCTAGATTGAATTACCCCGTCTATCACAACAGGGAGCAAGAGGGGTGCTGTGATCTCTGCGGTAACTAAAGCGAACTGCTCATTCCCTTCAAAAGCTCTTTGTGTGTTAGCGCCCAATGGTGAGCTGTATGCCCATCCTGTGCTGCTCACTCAAGGGGGCAGCTGGAAGCTGTTAAAAGGGCTCAAAAATAATCAGGGGTGTGACTTCACTCCCATCAACCCTTGTCAAGTGATGGAAATGCAATTACAAAGCTCAGAGCTTGTGCGGGGACTGCAAGTAACATAACAGCCAGGAAAGGCAGTTTACGGCTGAAGAAATTCGCTTGTGGTTTTGTATCCTTTTCTGGCTGATCAATAAGTCGGATTTTAGGGATGCGTGGAGCAAAACAAGACTGTTTTGCAACGAACAGACAGTGTGAAAAATCGAGCAATTGTGTCTTATATTCCGAGTCACACTTTTTGATATCGAGTCGCTCTCGTCCCTGATTGAACCCGGCACTTCACACCTCAACCACATTCAACGGAAGCACATAAGTGACAACTTTCTGCAAGAGTTAGCAATAAATTATCTGTATAAAATCTGCCTTCTGCAGCTAAAATATATCGTAATGGAACCTCCAGAGTCTTCTTTGCCCGTTAACTGAATGTTTTGCAGGAATTGAAAATAAGGAAAGAATTATTCATAACAAAAAATATCCCTACTGGCAGCATTAGACTTACTGGCTAGATTGTATAAGGCTGTTTATTTGTGATTTGAGTGTTCAAGTACGTTAATAGGCCTGCTCATGTTCTCACATGTGCAAAAGACAAAGATAGCACAACATTGATAGCTGACTGAACTAAAAATTGCAGTTATGTTGCAGCATTTTATGCAATAAAATAAATATTAAAAAAAGTACCAGGAGTATTCATTATTACATTACAAAAGTAAAATGCATTACACTAATGAAAATTTTGAGGGACAATGTGTTCAACTGTTATGACATCATTGATTTACAGTGGGGCAAAAAAGTATTTAGTCAGCCACCAATTGTGCAAGTTCTCCCACTTGAAAAAGATGAGATAGGCCGGTAATTTTCATCATAGTATCACCTCAACTATGAGAGACAAAATTATAAAAAAAAATCCAAAAATTTACATTTGTGATTTTTAAAGAATTATTGGGTAATTCCCGGTAAAATAGTATTTGGGTCCACCTACAACAAGCAGATTTCTCTGGCTCTCACAGACCTGTACTTCTCTTTCAAAGGGCTCCTCTGTCCTCGCACTCTTCCTGTCTTATGGTCATCTGTTTAAACTTGTTCTCAGTTATAAAAGACACCTGTCCCACCTCAACAGTCACACACTCCAAACTCCACCATGGCCAAGACCAAAGAGCTGTCAAAGGACACCAGAAACAAAATTGTAGACCTGCACCAGGCTGGGAAGACTGAATCTGCAATAGGTAAGCAGCTTGGTGTGAAGAAATGAACTTTTATTAGAAAATGGAAGACATACAAGATCATTGATAATCTACCTCGATCTGGGGCTCCACGCAAGGTCTCACCCCGTTGGGTCAAAATGATCACAAGAACTGTGTGCAAAAATCCCAGAACCACACGGGGGTACCTAGTGAATGACCTGCAGAGAGCTTGGACCAAAGTAACAAAGGCTACCATCAGTAACACACTGTGCTGCCAGGGACTCAAATCCTGCAGTTCCAGACGTGTCCCCCTGCTTAAGCCATTACATGTCCAGGCCCGTCTGAAGTTTTGCTAGAGAGCATTTGGATGATCCAGATGAGGATTGGGAGAATGTCATATGGTCTTTGTCATAATGTCAACTTTTTGGTAAAAACTCAACTTGTCGTGTTTGGAGGAGAAAGAATGCTGAGTTGCATCCAAAGAACACCAAACACACCGCCCGGGCAACGAAGGAGTGGCTTCGTAAGAAGCATTTCAAGGTCCTGGAGTGGCCTAGCCAGTCTCCAGATCTCAACCCCATAGAAAATCTTTGGAGGGAGTTGAAAATCCGTGTGTTGCCCAGCGACAGCCCCAAAATATTATTGCTCTAGAGGAGATCTGCATGGAGGTATGGGCCAAAATACCAGCAACAGTGTAGTGTGTGAAAACCTTGTGAAGACTTACAGAAAACGTTTGACCTCTGTCATTGCCAACAAAGGGTATATAACAAAGTATTGAGATGAAATTTTGTTATTGACCAAATACTTATTTTCCACCATAATTTGCAAATAAATTCTTTAAAATCCTACAATGTTATTTTTTCTCTTGGATTTTTTTTTCCTCATTTTGTCTCTCATAGTTGAGGTATACCTATGATGAAAATTACAGGCCTCTCTCATCTTTTTAAGTGGGAGAACTTGCACAATTGGTGGCTGACTAAATACTTTTTTTCCCCCACTGTATATACATACATATATATATATAAGTTTTATTTTGGGATAAAATATGACTGAGATTTGTTTTGCAAGCACAAATTATTTATAAATTAGGGCTATCAATCTTTTTTTTTTTCATGGCTCATGACATGGTACATGGCTCATTACATGATATAATCCAAGTAATTGCAAATAATCACACACCAATACTTGAGAAAAGTGATAATTTTAAGACATTCAATTATTGCAGCAGATGAAAACATTGAATGGACATTACAATATAATTTTATTTTTATATCGATATCATTGTGCCCATTACTGGTTCACAGTCCACAGCAATCTATTTTGCATTTATGGCAATTTTTTACTGCTTTTTTAACTAGAATTAATCACACTAAACAAATGTGTTTAATTGGCATGGTAATAGAACATTTAGGTTTTTAACATTCTGCTTTGTAAAATATAAATCAAGCTTTACATGTCAAGTAAATAAAACACACTGAAACAAATACGAGAACTGAGAAAAGCAGAGACAGAGAGGAACAAAGACACAGACAAACAGACGCACACACGCACACACGCGCACACACACACACACACACACACACACACACACACAGAGGTCTCAGTCCTGCTTACAGTGTGATTGCTGGTTTGGGTGACAGGGAGGCCATTCTCATAGTGTGTCTCGGTGAAGTCGTGACCCAGGAGCTCCCTAAGAGAGACAAAATGAAAAAAACAAGCTGTCATTGTGATAGCGCTACACACAAACACATTTGGCGAAGGTTTATGCCATTTCAACAGCAATACTTTGTCTTTTCAAGCAATGCTTTGCACATTAAGATACAGAGAAAAGATAACCACACAACAACTAACCACACAATTATAATACACAGGATGAAAAATGGATATTAATTTTAAATGAGCTAAATATTATATTTAGCAATGTTTCAAATAAGTTGTGTTTACTGTAAGTGAGCATTAAAAAACAAAAAGGTAATCTAAATGTAAAAATGCAAAACGTAATATTCAATATAGGATGATAAACTACCATTCAAAGTTCAGTAAGATTTTTCCTGAAAGAAATGAACTCTTTTATTCAAGCAAGGATGAATTAAATTAATCAAAAGTGACAGTACTTTTAAGTTGTTACAAAAGGTTTCTTTTTTAAATCAATGCTGTTCTTTCTATTCATTAAAGAACCCTGAATAATGGTTTCATGAAACATGGTTTCAACAAAAACATGAAGCAGCACAACTGAAATGTAATTAGATTTTTTTGTTGAGCACCAAATCAGCAAATTAGAATTATATACATACCCACATATAGACTGATACCAATATATTTCTAGTCTACAGTAACCAATATGGTATTGATAAATCATATTCCATTTACATATGTGTGTTCACATGAACATCATTTTAATCACAGACCCTCTGAAAATGATGCTCACATTCAGACGGCAGATGTCATTTTCCAGTAAAAGCCTCGCATGCTTCAAAGCACTGGCTCAATGAGAGAAAATAAAAACATATGATCTCAACTAGCCATCAATCCTTCTCTATCCCATCATTCCTTCAAGAAGTGAATCTTTCTTCATCACACTGTCCTCTATCGGGAAATACCCGGCTGATAAGAGGCCAGGCTTTCGCTGGAGTGTTATTGTGTGGCTTTGCAAAGGGCTGGTGGTCAGAGCCGTGATCTTGTCAGAGAGGGAGGCTATGATTAGAGCGAGGGGTGTGCAGGATGTGAGGACCGACTCTGCAATCTAGTCTATCCATCAGGGCATGCACACATAACAACACTCACACAAACACACATGCAGAGGGACACTACAACATTTATAACCATAAAGTCAAGTTGTTACATTTTTTGTGCCACTGGCTCTCTGATTATAGAGCATGACTGCAGTCCACAGCACATGCAGCATTTCCTCAACCAAGCGATGATATATGATACTTAAAGGTGAAGTGTGTAATTTCAGAGCCACTAGAGTCACTGAAACAGAATTGCAAAAATAATGACTTTTTAAAGCACACTTTCTATAACACACTCCCTGTCCACATTCGGTCAGACCAACCTGATCTCATAAAATATATACAGTACATACATACAACTATGGATTCTGGAAACACCAACTATCTATGTTATCTATGTTGATATGTATGGAACTTTTGAGCATAGTTGGCTAATGGCTATACTGTCCCAAACCCACCTCACTGAAACATAAGCAGACAAGTCAAACTGAACAATATGTTAAAAGCACCAGTGCAATGTATTCACACTTGAATGAGTTAAATGGCATCAACAGCTTACAGTAAATTTTCTCTGCATAAACTGAGAACGTTTCTGAATACTGAAATGAAAAATACACTTCAACGCTCACTTCAGAGACTAACAATTACGATGTTTAATGCCTTCTTCTTTTCCCCTTGTGAATTATTGTTCTAAGAGAAATAAGTGATACTTTTCAGACCACTTATATGACAGGCAACCTATAGAAGCTAACCTTCAGAAACATCGGTGTGAAAGACATTCTTTTATTCTAAGCAGATCTGAATTCAATATCCCTTTGAGAATGATATTGCTTTTTGGGTTTTGTGCTTTTAAAATGGGTGAAGTTCTAAAATGGAAGTACTGGCAAAACAGAAGAGGTAAGTCATAAGGACCACCATTTTGGAAAGAGCTGCTGAGGAGCGAGGAATAGGCTAGGAAATTAAGAAAAAAAAATCTCGGAACATGCAGCGAATCAGAGTGATGACCTTTCGCAACCGACAAGAATGAAATGATGGGACATTTTCAATCTAAAGTTGGTGTGGATACCGCTGCTGAGATGAGGAGACTGTTGTGTGTGTGTGTGCGTGTGCGTGTGCGCGTGTCCATAACATTTCAATGAGAGAACACAGCTGGCAGTTTGATTTGTGTATTATTACTGAGAGAGCACCATTATCTGCGCATTCATAAATTACCTCTACCTCTGATTTTCACACTTTATGAGAGCCCAATTCCCCAAACTCCAGCCATAATAACTCTACAAGGATTGAAAAGTGCTTCATAAATGCCCCAAACCCTCACTGTACTGAACTTCTCCTTTAGTCCATCACCCTGTACTTAAAATTACCACCATTTAAAAGGTAAACACTTTTTGCAGCATAGTGAGAAATGCACTCTCTTTCTGTATTGCAATCAATAAACAAAACAAACCTGCCTATTAGCAATGCTTACATCCACGCATAAACACTAACCACTCGAACAAATCACTACTCAGAGCTACACACTCATTACCTCTTCCGCGCTCAGCCACACTGACACAGTGGCAAACATTTGTGGGTTGTGGGGGAAAAACACACAAAGTTAATGTGATCAACAAGGCATGAGTCATTGTTTTAGTTTATGCTGGGAACTACAATGAAAGTGTTGATCTAACACCTGTTTTAACTGGCCAAATGCTGATCTTAACTGCTAAAAAAAACCTGCAGGCTAAAACCTTGTGACATTTATAGCTCACTTAGGCCTTACACATCAATACATCATTGTTTTTTTGTGCAATTGTGTCCAAATAACTTTCATGGACAGATTTACTTACTTTGATGTTTAAAATCCCCAGAATAAAATGATGTGGTTCTTCTTAGATAGGTAAGCTTTGTTACTCTGAGCATAAGGCATAGCAACCAATATCTGTGTTTGCCAATCAGTTTATCATGAGTCAGTAATGTTTGTATAGCTGAGTTAAAGGAGACATATTATGCCCCTTTTTACAATACATAATATAAGTCTCGGGTGTTCCCAGAATGTGTCTGTGAAGTTTCAGCTCAAAATACTGCACAGCTCATTTATTATATCATTTTGAAAATGCATATTTTGAGTGGAAGCCGAAACACGCTGTTTTTTTTTTTTGGTCTGTTCTTAAATGAAATGAGCTTGGCTGCTCCCCTCCCCGCCCCCTTGTTTCCCAGAATGAGCTGAGCCTTTATAGATCGGACCTGCTAAATACATCTGTTTTGGTTCTGATTATCATGTTTATCGTGCTGAAATCATGCGGTTTAAATCATATTAGTTTAAACTTCAGATATAAGTTTTTCTGAGTGCACACATCCGAAGCATACGGACAGGAAGTGGCTGTCACAGCATGTGAGTACTAAACTAAGTTCTCATTCACACACAAGTTTACGTTAAAAGCACACATGAGTTACAAAAACATTCGGTTATGTCTGTGAAGGTAAACAAATGGGAAATAAATTACTTGTTTATTTTAGATCTTAAATAGTGTTCTGTCTCGGCTGTGCACAAAGGCAGAACAGTAGTATGTGGGCTCAAACTTTCACCATGGCATCAGAACTAGTACACCATTGCCGCTTGCGAAAACACAATAACTGTGAGTGGAAACTTACAGATTAAGGGGCGGTAATATTATAATGAGATCCCCTTTCTACGTCACAGAGGGAGCGAAATCTGACGTGCTTGTTTTTTTTCTCAGACGCTTGCAGAAAAAGGCTTACTTAAACAAAGTTACTGGGTTAATCTTTTCACGTTTCCTTGGTTGGTAGATTCACCATTATTATGACCTGATTAATGCAGCTTACCCCAGGAAAATCAGATTTTCATGATATGTCACCTTTAAAGGAATGTTCCGGTTTCAAAACAACTTAAGCACTGGAGGTAATTAAATGTAAACTTGTTTAAATCATGATTTCTTGAACTGGAAATACTGGATGAACTTCTTATGTATTTCCAACATAAATCCTGTCCGTGACGTTTGCTGCATGTAAACAGTGCTTTACAATTAGTCACAGTATGTCAGGTCATCATGACAACAAAATTAAAAGATTAGATATAATTTTAATCAGTAGCCAATTCTTTTTTAACTTGTATCATAACAACATAATGTTTAATGGATTTTAACCCAGGGTGTATTTTAGTGAATTCTGTCATTTTTGCTTTTTCCGTAATAATTTATATTAAGCCACAGATGCTGTCTTGCACTGAACCCAAAACTTAAAAAGCATTGCAAGCAATAGTTTTTGATAGCGCAAACAATGTTTCAAGAGTTGGCCATTTCAAAAAAGGAATAGCTTTTAGACAAGCATAGCATAGATACAACAATGTGCATTACTATATTGCATGCTTTATATAAGGTTAAAGTTCAACCATTGGAGTGTCATTAGACAATAAGCTTCAGCACCTCTGTTTATCCCACCTCCACAAGCATCCATCAAGTGTGGGACCTGATGTGCAATAATATGTATCATCCCTTATTTATTTATTTTTTGAAAAGTAGAGATAAAACACTTGAAATTTGTGTTTCTTTGAAATTCCTGGTGGACAGTAACGAATATTTACTTCTACTGTACTTAATACATTTTTCCAAGATCCTGTACTTCAACTACATCCAAAGCCTAAGATCGTATCCGTTTTACTTTCACAATTAAGAACCGGGAGATGTTGTGAGCGCGTGCGCGCGTCTGATGCTGTTAAAAGTAAGTTACTAATGTCGAATTTTAGTATTAATTATTGTAACTGAAAATCATATTTAGGTCAAAGCTGTCAGTTGTTTGTGAACTAAATCTGCTGTAAAGGGTGATCTGTTTAAGCCCACTGAAATGCTGGAATGCAGACACATCGTTTGCTCTATGTTTGGTCAAAAAATTTGGGTTTGTTAAAATAACACAGATTAAATCAAATAACTCATGCACGTTCATCTTCCTCGCTGCTGTAAAGTTAGCAGTTTTACTAAAATGCTATGCATGTAGCCCTATTTGACGTCTGTTTTTATATTGTTTGTCAGTACACATAGCCTAAGTTACTATGTATCCGGATCAACTAGTCGAGTAGACAAATATAAATGTTTATTCATAACCATGCTGAAAATAAGTCAATGTTAGCTGATGCTAACTGTCTAGCTAATGAGCTTGCTGGTGCTAAATTGAGGTAATTTTTTTAAAATAAAGTCAAAATATATTTATTCAACCACCTAGATAGATTACATCTGAGGGAAAAAGTAAGGATGTGATGTTCAGAACATGGTAGGCCTAACTACAGTAATTATCAAAGTGGGAGTGATGCCCTCTGGGGGCATTTGGCCAGGGGTGTTTTACACCACAGACGAGGTTTGAGAAGAAAAAAATCATTATGAAAATCTAATTATATTTTCCTTATTATATTACTTATTTCCTTATTGGTTATTTTGGGAAAATCCCAGGTATTTTGAGCAGTAGGATTATAAAAAAAATATATGCTAATATACTGTAAATTTAAATTAAGTAGCCTATATAAAATGGCAAAATATACATTCACCTATCGGTACTTTTTACTTACGTACATACAAAATCAAGTACCTTTGTACTTTCACTCGAGTAAAATTGATAAATGAATACTTTTACTTTTACTGGAGTAATATTTTATTATACGGATCTGTACTTTTACTCAATTACTTGATTTGTGTACTTCGTCCGCCACTGTTTGAATTTGCTTTAAGTTGCAAGGGACCTTCCTGGCTAAAATACTTGCAAGATTAAACAGTCATGACATGCTTAAATGTCAGCGATGTTGGTCCATCTAAAAAAGCAATCATCACTTTGTACAAACAATGACTCCAGACTACTCTGATTGTAATGGTATTCAAGTCATCTGACCCATGGCTATTCACAATCAATGTATTTATTTGTGATAACTATGAGGCAACTGAAGTACTGCACTTAGAATCCATATTTCTATTACAACGCATCTAATTAGTGTGGTTGTAGAACCAAAAGTAGCTCTAATTCCTTAAGCAATTCAGACAACCTACCCACAAACTTCCGTTTTGTACATTCCTGACATTAACAAGGAGCACTGTGGGCAATATGTATCCATAGCTCTCAGAAACCTCAAGAAAATGTGCACTCTGCCTAAATGAGCAAAAACAAATCAAGCAGACACTGGAACGGCCAAACATCTTTGTAATGGCTGAGAAAGGGACAAAACCAGTGGGATTCAGTTAATTTATTCCTACAGTGAGAGGAAATTGTTAAAGGGTCATCTTTTCTTACCATTTAATTTCCCTCACCCCTGAAGGTCCACTTAAAATGATAGTGAAGTATTTTGCAGCAAAAAGTCATTATTTCATTTTTCATGACCTTCTCTCTGACCCTTAGAATTAAACAAGTTGCTGAACAAATTTGGAAAAAGCTGTTTTGCAGCTTAGTTTCAATAAACAGTCTTTGTGGGCTGGGAATAAAGGTTTGAGTTCTTAAAGTTACAGTAGATTTCATAGTACGAGCTCTTTTATCTCGGAAGATAAAGGAAAAATCGATTCCTCACAATGTGACCACTTTATTTAAATATTAAAATAAACATATAATAAAAAGAACCACCTTTACAGTTGGGCACAATAATATAAAAATTATGAGCTTTCTTTTAATTAATTTCACAAGGTCCCTGTGGTCACAGAACCACTGAACTAAAAACACTTATTCTTTTTTTCTCGGAATGGAAGCTAAATCACCCGTTAGTAGTTTTGAGCAGGTAAACTCGGGCTGCAGCACAGTGGTCTGTGCAGTTCAATCAAGTGAAAGCTGAATGGCGATTCATTTCTAAGGTGGAGCCCCAGTAGGCAAAAGATAGGAGAGAGGACGGGAGCATGATTTGAGACAGACGGCCTCCCGGCAGGAGCTATGAGAGGTGCGCAGGCTAGATATTCTGGAGTCTCCAGCATTGCAGAAAACACCCATTCAACAACATAAGTTCTACATTCACACTAAAGACAGAAAAAAGAGCCAGTTTTAACCTTCCTCACAGTAAACAATGCATACATCCGCTATAACTGACATGCTCAAAATTAATGAAAGTGTAAAAATGTGCTTAAAGGGGTCATATGATGTTGCTAAAAATAAAATTATTTTGTGTATTTGGTGTAATGAAATGTGTTTATGCAGTTTAAGGTTCAAAAAACACATTATTTTCCACATACTGTACATTATTGTTGCTCCTCTATGCCCCGCCTTTCTGGAACGCGTCGATTTTTTACAAAGCTCATCGGTCTGAAAAGCGATGTGTGCTCTGATTGGCCAGCTATCTATTGTGTTGTGATTGGCCGAATACCTCAATCGTGAGACGGAAATGTTACGCCCCTTACCATATTGTGATGCCGTGTCCCGGCTGGAGCGAAGAGACAAAAACATTAAAACCCATTATAAACGAGGCATTTGTTGCATCCAGTGGGGACATAATTACGGATTATAATGACTTATACTGTCTTTTTACGCGTTGCGTTGCATATCGCGCTGTTTAAACATAAAACCATGTCTGCATTTGTGATCGGAGAAAATGACAAACAACAAGCGCTACTCTAAACACTGCCCAAAAAACTTTCTTTAAATATATACATATAAAAACTCTTTAAATATAAAAAATTAACTTACAGTCTTTGAGTCAGAACAGCCTGCATTGTAGTCTAATCTCCCAGGAAACAGTCCTCCGTAAAATGTGCTGCACACATCTGAAAATTTGGGTTGAACTTGTTCTGGAACAGTGTTGTAAATAAAACTTAACCTCTGATTTCTAGTCGTGTCCTCTTTTGGAAGGCCAAACAAAGTAGTTTCACTTTCACAACAAAACACACGGCGGGCTAGAGAGAGCGGAGGCTGGCTTGAGTGAGCGGAGGCCGGCGGGCTTGCGGCAACCACATGTGACGACCCCGGGCTGGACTCCGCTACGTTCACGGTGAAAGCCGATCCGGCGATCCACAGCACGAAGTTGATGTATTTCCTCAGCGATCAGCACAGATCAGCTCTAGGCAAGACAAAGCGGATATCGTCCTCTTTTGGAAGGCCAAACAAAGTAGTTTTGCTTTCACAATGAAACACACGGCAACAACAATACTACAGCGAGAATCAAAGGTACGCCTTCTTTCTTTGTGTGAACATTTGAGCGGTGTTATGTAAATCTTCCCACACTGTGACGTAGACATTGTTGGGGTGTGTTTAAACGAGGCGTTTTATGAGGGCGTGGATGAGTCTTAACTTTTAAGAATATCTCTTTGGGTTTGAGACTTTAGTCTTGCAACTTTACAGATCTTTATGCACCAAGAGCTTGTAACACTCCAAAGAGAAAGGAAAAATTGAAATCGCATCATATGACCCCTTTAAATGTTAAAGTCACTGCATAGTGATGTGCTGCACATGCAATCTGAGTCCCAGCTTCTACATTACATTGTGCAAAGGTTGGCTGCCAAATGTAATCAAGTGCACATCCATCTGCTTCCTCCAACTAATGTAGCACATCCATCCTTTTGCTCCCACTGATGTAACACCCTCCAACAGTTATCTGACTGAATGAAAAGCTGGCACGAGAAAATGTGAGACTGTTTAGGAATCAAGCGTCGCTAAGATTATGCAATTCCTTTTAAAGATAAAGTGTGTAATTTTTTTAAATGTTCAAATACTTTCTCCTATCCAAGCTTAACATGCAGAGACAACAACATAAGCTTGAAGTCGGGTGACTTCCGTAAGAGTGTAAACACTGTATCAACTTCTGGCTTCACCAATAGTGTTATTTGAGTGGCATTCCAAAAGTCCAAATATAAAGTCCAGCAGCATGAAACAAGTGGCTGTCCATATGATTGAATCACTGAATCAATCTCTCAGCCAGTTTGTTCAAAAACATTGATTTATTCTGGAACTAAACAAATGACTGTCTTTACGAGTGAGTCACTGAATCATTCACTTAGCTGAAGTGTTCAGAAAACAGTGAATCATTCCAGTACAAAACAAGTGAGTGTTTGCATGAGTGAATCACTAAATAAATCACTCACCTAATTAATTTAAAACACTGATTCAATCAGGAATTAATTAGCATACACTCTTAAAAATAGAGGTTCCAAAAGGGGGTTTTTACAGTGATGCCATAGAAGCAGCATTTTTGGTTCCCCAGAGAACCTTTCAGTGAACAGTTCGTAAAAGAACAATTTTAAAAATCTAAAGAACCTTTTTCCACTGTAAAGAACCTTTTGTGGAATGAAAAGTTTCCATGGATGGTAAAGGTTCTTTGTGAACATGGCCAATATAAAGACCTTTATTCACTATTATTCTCTAGTTCAGCCCTAGAAGGATACGGTAAAAATAGTAAGAGTATTATGCGGTTCGATTTAGTGGAGTCTTTATGTGTGAGTCATTGAATCATTCACTCAACAGATTCATTCAAAAACAATATGGTCATATCAGGTCAGCAATTACAACCATGGACCGAGACCACAGTTACACCATTTTACCCTTTCTACAGTTTAGTTAGCATGCATCAAAACCAGAGCTGCCACACAACCACAAACACTCAGTTTACTCAGACCGTCAACTAAATGTTTGTGACAAATTGTGGATGGGTGCCTTTACACAATGAATTATTTTGAAAATGGGCCCCTTGTAACTTTAATTTAACACCCCTGATCCATATGGCTGTGTCTCATTTCAAAGGCTGCGCCCTCCGGAGGTGGCATGTATCAGCTGCATATGCCATTGAGGCTATCACATTTTAGAAAGGAACCATTATAAAATTGACTATCATTCCTTGTGTGTACGCACTGTAATTTCTTTGGAATGTAATAGTTACTTTTCTGAAATAAGAAAGGCTTGATGATGTATGCAGCAGACAAACGCAATCTCTGGAGGCTGCAGCCCTCAAAATGTATGAATCATTGAATCAATCACTCAGTGGATTTGTTTAAAACACTGATTCATTCAGGAATAAAAATTTGGCTGTCTAAATGAGTGAATCGTTTACTCAACTGATTCATTCAAACACTTAATCATTCAGAAACAATAGCTGCTACTGTTTGTTGCATGGGGATGCAGAATGGTTGATTCTGCTGTGAAAGTGTAAATATAAGGCCACTGTATATAAAAGAGCATTGTTGATTTTCACTACAATCTAGGGCTTTTTGTCGCAGACTTCAAACATCAAAGCATGATGAGTGCTCTAGCGCATGTGTTCTGTTGTCCTTTTCCTGCCTTTAATGATAATAATGTTAATGTTGATTGCTCAATCCATGATAATAGGAGACAAATTAAAAAGAAAAAAATCAAAGGAAGCAGTGCTGGTCCAATTCTTCTTCTGGACATCAGACAGGGAAGAACCACACAGTACAGCTTATAAAGAAACAACGGTGAGGGTTTGTGCTGGAGGAGGCACTGAGCACAGGCGGAGATAAGTGAGTGTGTGTCTCATTACACTTCTATTTTCAACCACCAGAGTCTGGGTTAACTGTCCAGCGGACTTCGCCTTAGATTAATGTGCTTGTTTTATGCACAGCTGGGTTGGAGGAACAAAAAGAATTGGACTTGTCTCAGTGTGTGTGTGTGTGTATGTGTGTGTGCTTTTCTCTGAGGAAAAACAGGTGCAATTCAGCAATCAGCAGTAGAAAGAAATTACTCATAGTTCTTAGTTGAAAGGCTTTTTGAAAAATAAAAATGAGCAAAGGCCAGCTTATGACCACACATCTTTCCAAAACACAATAATTAATGTAAAAATACACCATTAATTTCTTTATCTGTTCACACATATGCATCACACTTCAGTTTATGGCATAATTAACAGGAATGTGTTTAGCTAATGTTTACAATATCGCATTTTATATTAACGAGTATATACAGTAATAATTTAAATTATAAAATATTATTACACAGCTCAAGTTGATTCTGACACGTCAGTTAGGACATTACAAGGTGTGTTATTCTCCATAAAACCACATAGCATACGCTCATCTGGGTATTTGGGGCTGGCGCTTCTTTCACATCTCCCATATTACACCGCTGTGCTCTCCCTCATTTAATTCAAATGCAACTACTAGCACCTTGCGCCTCAGTTATCGGCTATTTACTGTAAAATGAAAATGGAGGACTTCCGTATTAACAGGCCTGCAGTAATATTTCTGAATGTTTGTCTTGTTGCCAGAAAAAAACATGTTTTGTACACTGTAATGGTTTTATATGGTTTTAAAAGATAATAAAGAGGTGAGATTTTAAAATGCTTTCTTCTCAAATAACAGTTTGTCGTCAAGTTTATTTATGTGGTAATAAAGTGTTTGTTAGGAACTGCTTTCCTTAGCAGAAGCTTTGTGTTTAAAGAGCTAATAAAATATTTCAACTCAAATCAATATGTTGTGTCTAATTATTTACTCAAGTGGCTTAAGTAAACCACTTACTTAGCTGTGTAAAAAGCCCTGATTCAATCCGCTTTGCGTCAGGGTCCTGAACACTGTTTGTTTGATGAATGTGAGTAGGTGTGAAACTTGGGTTAGCAGAAGATGAAACTTTATCTGCCACTAAAGAGTTACCACAACCCAGGATGTGTAACCGACTCTGAGAGGTTTATGCAGTTAAAAGTGGGACTCTCATAGTCAGTAAGGTGTTGAATCTTCAAGGAGCACCAGTATTATTCACATAAATGTAGAGTGCTCAGTATGCAACAAACCCCCAATCGTAAGTGTTAACTCATCCCATACAATTTGTCCTACAGAAGACATGAATAATACCGCAAATTGTGTTTTGTTGAATAGGGGTGTTTACTACTGTTATTATCAAACTCACAACATTCACAAGGAGAAAAAAAAACATTTACTGAAGGTGGGATTTCAGTCATATCTAGAAAGCAGAATATAAAATGACTAGAACACCACCTGACAACGCCTAACATCCCAGAACACCCTGATAGCCACAAATCAACTAATTAAAAAAAACAGTTAGAACAGGATTGGAACCACAGAGCAACACTCTGGCAATCACTTAATGGTGACACATTAAAAAAAATCTAGTTTAGTTTCAGTAAAGTTCACAGTTTTCAAGGTTACTCAGATTGTGCAAGACTGACAAAGCAGCTATCTCTGAGCTTATTTGACTTTCAAAACAAGTATAGACTATAGACCTTTTTTACAGTAAGATTTTAAGATGTGAAACGTCTCGGTTACGTACGGTAACCCTCGTTTCCTGAAGGAGGGAACAGAGACGTCACGTCGGATGATCGACGAATTGGGATCACGCTTAGAGAGACCAATCTACTTCGAGTGCTAACTAAACGAGCCAATGCACATTGGCATGCGATTATTGCATCCAGCTGCTGCTTATCACAGCGTGAGTATAAGTAGGCAGCAGATGCAGCGCATATTCAGGTTTTCGCTGAGGAGCCGAGACTACGTGTCCCGGCCGTACAGCGGTGGTACAGTAACTGTGGCGACGGGACGTAACGTCTTCGTTCCCTCCTTCAGGGAACGAGGGTTACCATACGTAATCGAGACGTTCCCTTTCAGTCGGTTACTCTCGACGTCACGTCGGATGACCGACGAATTGGGATCCTACCAAAAGGCCACAGATACTGCCACTTCCAGTGTCCTGTGGAAGCCACCTGCGCCCCTACTTTTTGGCATAGGCCAGGGCTTGCACAAGAGGACCAGCCACGAGCCAGCGCCCAGGAGGATGCAACACTTCTAGTTGAGTGAGCTCGCAACCTGAACGGGCAGGGCACACCCTGTGCCTGATAAGCCAGGGTGATGGCATCCACTATCCAGTGGGCCATCCTCTGCTTAGAGACGGCATTCCCCTTCTGCCGGCCTCCGTGACAGACAAAGAGCTGGTCTGAGGTCCTGAAGCTTTGTGTACGGTCTACATAGCACCTTAAGGATCGGACGGGACAGAGCAAAGCTAGGGCTGGTTCTGCCTCCTCCGAGGGCAGCGCTTGAGGTTCACCACCTGATCCCTGAAGGGAGTAGTGCGAACCTTGGGCACATAGCCGGGTCTCAGGGTCACCTAGGAATCAGCTGGTCCGAACTCTAGGCACGAATCGTTGACCGAAAATGCGTGCAGGTCCCCTACCCTCTTGATGGAGGCCAATGCCAGCAGGAGCAAAGTCTTCATTGAAAGGAATTTCAGCTCAACCGCCTGCAAAGGCTCAAATGGGCCCCGCTGTAGTGCTGTGAGCACTAGAGTCAGGTCCCAATAGAGTATAGAGGGGGTCCGTGGAGGATTTAGCCTTCTTGCCCCCTTAAGGAACCTGACAACCAGGTCATGTTTCCCCAGCGACTTCCCTCCTACGAGGTCGTGGTTAGCAGCGATTGCAGCGACATAAACTTTGAGGGTGGAGGGAGACAGCCTTCGCTCCAACCCTTGCTGCAGAAAGGACAGCACGACTCTGATCGGGCATCTTCGGGGGTCTTCTCGGTGAGAAAAACACCACTCAACGAACAGGTTCCACTTCAAAGCGTAGGCGTGTCTTGTAGATGGTGCTCTCGCTGAAGTGATGGTGTCGACTACCTCTTGAGGTAGGTCACTTAGAACCTCCGCGTCCCGTCCAGGGACCAGACATGAAGTTTCCAGAGGTCTGGACGCAGGTGTCAAATGGTGCCCCGTCTCTGAGTCAGTTGATCCTTCCTTAGAGGAATCGGCCAAGGAGGGGCTGTTGTGAGGAGCATTAGTTCCGGGAACCAAGTCCGGGTAGGCCAATAGGGTGCCACCAACAGGACCTGCTCCTCGTCCTCCCTGACCTTGCACAGTATCTGTGCAAGAAGGCTCACTGGGGGAAATGCATATTTGCGAAGGCCCCGCGCCCAGCTGTGTGCCAGTGCGTCCGTGCCGAGTGTTCCCTCGGTCAGGGAGAAGAACAACTGGCAGTGAGAGGTTTCTGGAGAGGCAAACGGGTCTACCTGAGCGGCTCCGAAACGTCTCCAAAACAGCTAGACCGTCTGGGGATGGAGTCTCCATTCTCCAGGGAGCGCAGCTCGTGACAGCTCGTCGGCTGCATGTGAGTCACCTCAAAAGGAACAGCACAAGCGACCTCAGATGCTTCTGACTCCAGAGGAGGAGGTGGCGGGCGAGTTGCGACGGGAGCGCAGACCACCTTGTCGGTTGATGTACGCAGCGGTCGCCGTGTTGTCCCGGACTAGTACATGCTTGCCTCATAAGCGCCCTTTGAGACGGCTCAAGGCAAGGTGCACTGCCAGCAACTCTGAGGCAGTTGACGTGCCAGTGTTGTTTGGGGCCCCGTCCAAACCCCTGACACTTCAAGCCCGTTGTACGTGGTCCCCCAGCTGGTGGTTGAGGCATCCGCGTAAACCACAGTATGCCTGAAGACCTGTTCTAGGGGCACTCCTGCCAGGAGAAACGCAAAGTCTGACCACGGGGTGAAGGTTTGGCGGCAGGCTGGTGTCACTTGGACCCGGTGAGTGCCGCGTTGCCACGCCCACCTCGGGACTCGGCCATGGAGCCAGTGCTGAAGCGGTCTCAAATGAAGCAGCCCCAGTGGTGTGACTGCCGCCGTAGCTGCCATATGCCCCAGGAGCCTCTGAAATTGTTTCAGTGGGACCGCCATCTTGCTCTTGAATGTATTCAAGCAGTTCAGCACCGACCGCGCACATTCCTCTGTGAGGCGTTCTGTCTGTTCGACCGAGTCCAACTCCGTACCGAGAAAAGAGATCCTCTGTGTCAGGGAGAGTTTGCTCTTTTCCCAGTTGACCCAACTGAGTATGCGCCCTTCATTCAGAAAGCTGCAAACCATTCTCGGGGACGGATGCACCCGAAGATGCTTTCCTGCGTCAACATCTTGAACGGTAAACGGTGAAGGGCCCGGTTCAAGACACACAGGTCAAGATCGGTCGTAACCTACCGCCTTTCTTGGGTACAATGAAGTGGGAGCTGTAAAACCCCGTCTTCATATCGGCTGTAGGGACCGGCTCTATCGCATCCTTCGCCAGTAGGACTGCTACCTCCGCCCGCAAGACAGGACCATCGGCCCCCTTCACTATTGTGAAGCGGATGCCACTGAACTTTGGGGGAAGCCGGGCGACTGAATCGCATAGCCGAGCCTGACGGTTCGAAGGAGCCATCAAGACGGGCTGGGTAGCTCTAGCCAGGCTCCCAGACCCGGCGCAAGTTGCATCAACGGAACTACAGGCGTACCCGCAGTGGGGCAGCGTGGAAGAACACAGGGACCCGGCCCGGGAGTTTCTTTGCCGGTCCGAGGCGGGGTCTGGGTTTGTGTAACACTGACCTGCGTTTGAGCAGCGGGTGCGTGGGTAGTCCGTTGGTTCGTCCTCCCGATCCGCCCACTGCTGCTCACTGGCGAGAGAGGAGGGTGAGTGTAATATGCACTAGATCGTCCACAACCCCCTGTCCCCTCTGGGGACCCAGAAATAGAGGAATTGCTCTTTGTCGAGTATTTGGGTACCACCGACCGAGAGGTCAGTGGCGGAAAAGATGAAAAGATTCTCCGCCCGGCCCTCCTCCGGTGGAGGGAGTGGTGTGCTTACCATCTCCTGAAGAGCAGTTCCCTCCATCTCTGGGTCACCCGTCTCAGGGCTGCTTGCTCTTTCGCTTACCGCCAGGTTTGGCGGGGACCTGGACGGGGGGCGGCTGCCCTGCGAACGGCTCCACTGCGCAGCTTTGCTGGAGGCCGCGGGAGCGGAGGCGGTGGCAGGGGGGCCGCCCTCGGCAACGGCAGCAGCTGCACACCGGAAGGATGTACCTGATGGCCTCAGTCTGCGTGGTCAGCGGAGAACCGCTGTGCAAGTTCTCCACCGTGTCGCCGACAGGCTGGCCTGGGACGTTCAAGAATCGTGTCTTGTCCGTCTCGCGCATGTTAGCCAGTCACAGCCAGATTTGGCGCTCCTGGACCACCATAGTGGATATGGCACGACCCAGAGACCGCGCCGTTACCTTCGTCGCTTGTGGCGCGAGGTCCGCCGCGGTGCGGAGTTCTCTGCGAACTTCCGGGTCCACCCTCGTGCAAGTCCCTCAGTGCCTTGGCCTGGTGCACTTGCAATCACGCCGTAGCATGTAAGGTGGAGGCAGCTTCTCCACAGGTTGTATAATCATTGCTGGCCAGTTGAGTACCTACAGACCTGGGAGGGGAGGCATGGTTCTCCCTGCCGGGTGGAGGCGGTGTTAGGACACAATTGCATTGCAACCGGCCGCTCCACCGGGGGGACCCTTGTATCCCCCTAGCTGCCCCACCATCGAGGGGTGGTGAGGGAGGAGGAACCCGCAAATTCGGGTTCCGTCTACACGCCCAGGCACGTGAGGCAGCGATCGTGACCAGCACCCAGCGCCAGGTAACGACCGCATCCAGAACTCCCGGGTGATACGTTGTCTATAGCAATACCCACATCGTCTTTACAAAGACGTATCGTCAAGTTTGCCACGCAACGTCGTCTTTAAAAAGATGCACCCGAAATTGCTTTTTTAGGGAAAAAGCTCTTTTAGCGTGCTGAGGCGCACAGGGGAGATGATCATTTGCAACACAAACAGGGGGTAGTGCAACCTGATGTGTGCAACCCACTTGACACGGGAAACCACTACCGCTGAAGTGCCGTCCGCCAACACGAGGAGCTCTCCAAGAGCGTGCTGAACTCTTTCAGTCTTTTCTCTCAGTAGAGTAGTTAGGAGCAGAACGATGTGATCGCTCGGGTCCGAAGCGAAAAGCTGAATATGCGCTGCATCTGCTGCTTACTTATACTCCCGCTGTGATCAGCGGCAGCTGGATGCAATAATCGCATGCCAATGTGCATTGGCTCGTATAGTTCTAAGCAAGATCCCAATTCGACGGTCATCCGACGTGACGTCGAGAGTGACCGACTGAAAGGGAACATGTGACAACTTCAAAGAGCTTGCCTCATTATAGCATTTCCTTTTCTTTCAGAGTGCAGAAGATTAACCACCAGCATCTCTCATGATCCAATCATCATCCAAAAGACTATAAATTGTCAAAGAGATTCACAACTATCAATTCATTCACTATCAAAGCATGCCATAATTGCGGTCAAGGTCAAGATGGTGCGACATACCAAATTTTAGCTTTATGTATTCTGCAGTCTGCAACTCCTTTTATTTTCTTCCTGTCTGAAAAAATTAAGGTGTTTACAGTTTTGAAAACGCTGGACTGAAAGTGCGGCAGTAAGAACAGCAGCGGTCACAACACAGGGGAGATGACTGCTTTGTGTTTTATTGTCCATCTGAGAGGAATGAGACTTTACAAACAATGTAAAGGCAATCAGGTAGTGAACAGTCTAGAGCAGGGGGTCAAAAATTAGCAGACTGCGGTTCAAATTATTCCTCATGAATTAGTATAATTAAAAATAAACATATACTGCAGACAGAAAACAAGAGACTTGCTGATTGTCATGACAACAGAGAGCCACCTCTGGCACAATGTCTATACTGGAAGTAAGCAGCGTGTTGCGACTCGACAAAACTAGATCAGTCTAATTATAATGAATAGAGCTGCCTGCTATGCCACTTCATTTACCTCCACCTGACTTGAATAAATTTGTTTTATTTGAATAAAAATATTACATTTTTATATTTAAAAAATGTGTTTTGCTTTGTGTGTTTTGCTCCTCTAAAATGGTCCATGAAGATTAAACTTTAATACTAGTGGATTTCCTTTGAAGTACACAATGGCATACCTATTAGAAAAAACAAGAAACACTTTACAATAAAGTTCTATTTGTTATCATTAGTTCACTACAATGTTTAACTGGAGACACATGACAAATAACGCGTTCTAAAATCACCCCAAAATATTCATCTAGTTGGAGGATATCAAACATGCTACATGTTTGATATCTTCCAACTAGATGCAATCACAGTCTGAAGCTAAAATAGCAAATCATATATTACACAATATTTTGTGAAATCTGTTAATCTGCAGACTTGCTCTGACTTTCAGCAACTAGCGTTGACTTTTCAGGCTGTAATTTGAGGCAAAAGTTACATAGTGTATTCAAGCCTACAGTTTATATTAATTTCAACATTTATTAACACAAAAAACATTTACTAATGCAAAATAAAAAGGGGGGTGGGGGAGCTGGGTAACACTTTAGTTTTGGCTGTTTATTCGTACTTATAAAGCACATATTCTGCATGACCATATTCTACATCCCTTATCCTCCCCAATACCTAAACTTCCTAACTATTAATAAGCAGCAAATTAGTAGTTTTTGAGGCAAAAGTCATACTTAATGGTTTGTTAATGACAAGAATTGGACCTTAGAATAAAGTGTGACCAAAAGTTGTATTTGTTCATATTATTTAACGGGCCTGAGCTAACATGAACTAATAGTTGTATTTTTTTTATTAACATTATCAACAATTAATAAATACTGAAATAAATGTATTGTTCATTGTTAATGCTAATTAACTAAACTAATAGGACCTTATTGTAAAGTGTTACCGAAATAACTTTTAACTTTTAATTACGGTAACAACTGCAGTGTTTTACAATCTGTTGACTTAGTATGTCTTACAAAGTACTATTGTTGCCCAGCTTGAAAATGTACAAGTATGCAAACTGATACCTAGCCTGTGATGGTCCTTACATTTGATCCTCATGTTAAAACATTACTCTCGTTTGAAGGTTTTTAGGGACAGTGTACATAAAATCAGCTGTGTGTGTGGACGAGAGCCAGAGAGAGAGAGAGACTGTGGCCCACTGACCTACTGAGGGCACAAAATTCCTTGCCCTTTAAAAGCGGCACCATCTGTTACCAATCACCTCATTCAAACCAGCAGTACTGTACTAGACTGAGAGAGAGAGAGAGAGAGAGAGAGAACGAGAGAGGGAAAACAAAGGAAATAGGGGGATGGGCACAGAGAGGAGGCAACAAAGATCATCTGAGAACGTGTAAGTGACAGAGAAAGAAGGCCGAGATGCAGAGAGAAAAACAGAGTGAGGGAAGAGAAAGAAAGAATATATCCTTTATTGTGTACATTTGTTCTGGGGTTAAGTGACTCGAGACGTGGCAAGATATTTGGGGGCAAGTTGGGGGCTATAAATATTTCAGTGCTAACAATAAAAGACAGATGCTCAACTGTATGCCTCTTGGCTTCTTGCTAACACCAACACAGCCAAATAAGGACTGTACTTCAACACTGCACTGCTTACACTTCTCACAAAAAGATCTGCCAAAGATGAAGCAAGTTTCAGGAAGTGAAACTTCAGTCGCACTGATGGCACTCAGAAAAACACTCATACACACGTATGGAAATTCTTATCCAGTACATAGCCCCAGTACATATAGGTAAAGAGACAGTTTACTCTAAAAATGAAAATTGATTCATCGGTTAATCACCACAGCATAAATTCTGGTCTTTTTCATATTAAGCTATTCAGAGACTTGGAATATAACATACTTTATTGTTATTTTGAAGCATGACATCTTCAGCTCTCATTCACTTTTATTATATATGGAAAAGATTTACCACAATAAGACCTTTTCTGCCATGAGAGCAAGAGCAGTGTTCTTTTTTTGTTAACTAAAAGTAGTTAGTAGTTTTTGTAATTTAAATAAAACTGAAATTAAATCAAACATAAATTATATATGAATAACTTAAAGATAAAAATCTTAAATGTACATTAAAATTGTCATATTTGCAACTAACTGAAATAAAGTTTAAGTTAATTAAATTGCTAAAACTAAAACTCAAATAAAAACAAAGCAAAATACAAATATTTATAGAAACTAAAAAATAGAAAAATACATACAATCACTAAAGCAAACAAAAAATGTTAAATATAAAGATAAAAGGTCATCGAAATATTAGTAGATACTATAATAGTAGGCCTATATAAATAATACTAAAATAACACTACAAGACAGTAAACTGTTTACAGTATTGCCCACTATAGTCATATTTGTGCTAGAATCTAATAAAATGTGTAGTTCACATGAGTGTTTTGCATCTAAATATGCTTCAAAACATTACAATGAAAAGCACTAATTTGACTGGAAAGTTCAGCAGTAAGACCTCCACGAGTTTGGAAACACTACATTCTGACACTATAACATGGGACTAAATATTGGCAGGAAAAAAACCTATAATGCAAAGCAGCTGTTTAGAGCTGCCATCGCTCCATCTCATTCAATTTTAACATCTAAGTCGCTCTCAATATCAAACTGCTCCAGCTTGTTCCCGCTACATGTCACAGTCACATTAAATACGGCAATAACAGCAATATTTCCACTGTAATCAGTGAACATTACGAGCGCTCATCTCTGAACTAAACGCAAATATGGAATCATCACTCTCAATGATATTTTCAGAGCAGACTGAAGAGGGAAGGCTTACTTAATCTTGAGTATGCATGAGAGAGCAGATTACACAAACACTGGCTGCTTGTCAGGAAGAGAACAAAACAAGCCTTCTGCAGATGGGACTGCAGGGCAGAGTGTCCGAGAAATGCATCAGGGTGAATCAGAGTGGTGTTTAGCAGCATGCGACCGTTCTCATGGCTGCAGATGGCATTCATAAATGCATAATAACATCATGCACAATTTAGCTCCGTGTCTAATTACGAAAGAACGTTAGGCCCTTGCGAGAAGTTGTTTTTCTAAGAACTCAGCTGCTCGATGCAGTTCTGGTTAGCACCTATGCAAGCAGAAGCTGTGACATCCTTCTTTCAAAGCATAGCTTATCTGGTGAAAAGTTAGACTTATGTTTTTCAATATTAGAAACCTGTACCTCAGTAGACTTGCTGACAGTTAAAAAATAACCCTTGGGGGCTGTACTTAATAAAAAATCAATTTGATATCGTTAATAATAAAAGCACACCCAATTCTGACAGATTGATAGCAGAGTATTTACATTACATTTGTACATTGCTGCTATAACCTACCTGTTAATATAAACAATTAAAATAAATCTCTACAAAATAATCAAATAAATAAAGTAAGTATGTACAGTAGGTGTCACTATTTTAATGTTTTTACTTATTGTCCATTCAAATTCTGAGTGTATGAAGCAGGAATGACAGCACTTTATTGATATTAAATTAAATGACCTTTATTTAACCAGGAGAAAAGAACCATTTTTAGGGTTTGTTGTAAACCCCGATTATTAAACTTCTGCGATTAATTCAGCACAAATTGCTAAAAACGAAACAAATTTAAATAAAAATAAACACTTATTCCATACTAAACTGCAGGAAGCTTTTCTTTAGGAATTGTGATTTACACTTTTACGCTGCAAAGAAAACTGTAACACTTATGGTGTGAGGCTGTGAAAACAGTGAAATGTTGAAGGACAAACATAAAAAAAAAGAAAAGAAAACAGCACAGACTGAACGCAAGAAAGTGTCTTGTGTTAATGGACCATAATCTGCCTCTGACAGATTGACAAATTGAATATATTGCCGTGGACTGTAGGCCAGTGATGGGTTTATGTTCAATGATATGAAAATTAAACAAAATATTTATTTAACATAAAGTCTTAAAGTCCCCCTAAATTCACTAATTGTATCTCATCTAACTCATCTTTGATAATCAAAATGACATGTTGAAACATTTCCCATGAAAATAATTTCTTCCTTAAAATGGCATTAATATATCTCGAACCCCTTCCTTCGTGTACGCAGAACTATGAATATGCAAATTTCTCCCTGCCTTTACTCAATCCCACAACTCGAACTACCTCCACTTTCACTCAGTTAAGAAGTCTTAATGCTACACAACGGCAAATGGGAATGGTGGATTAATTCAGCTATATATGTTTGAACCAGAAACTGATTCCAAAGAAGAGGAAGAGCAAATTATACAGGATCATCTACAAGTCAATGTATCAGAATGGTATTTTATGTATCGCTCTCTACAAAGTCAGGCGTGTAACGATAACTGATATAATTAGCCTTTGGCTTGCCTACATTATCAAACAGCTAATGATATGAAAAGCCCCAACCAAAGTCAATGGTTACACGAGTCAACAGGATTGGTTGCACTTTTGTGATGGTAAGAAACAAGGGCTGTTTCAAACCGCATTTTTGAGACCTGCAGTTTTAAGGAGAAAATGCTCAGCAATTATTTAGAGGCTTACATATGATTAGTCATACATGTGATTATTTTGATAAAAAATTTAGTTTGATTGACCTCCCTAGTTATTAGTGATACCATGACACCTCTGGCAAGGTTTTAAAAGTTCCTGAGTTATGACTGTGTTGAATTATACAGACAGCTGTTGGCTTAATCCCGAACATGTGCTGCATTTCCAGAATTTTTTTTTTTTTAAATATCATATCCTCTGGGGTGAATACATTAAAACATTCATAACAAAATATGTAGGTCAATGACTTCGGCTCTTGGGAGTTCAACTACCACCGGATCTGAACCACAACCACCTGTTTGGACTCTTCATCTCCCTTTTCATGTTCTTTTCAGCTCTCTATCCTCTGTCTCCTTATCACCACTCTCCATGCCCTAAACCCCTCTCGTCCTCCATGCTTCTTTATCCTTTCTCCTTCACACCATCAGTTTATACTTCTCAAACACATTCCCGCTCACACTCTCTCCAATCATTCTTTCCTTCCAGTTTCTCTCTCTCATATTAGGCAATATAAACTCTAATAATCTCTTTCACCCCTGATACACCATGATCTCCTTCAGTCTCTCTCTAAAATGCTCATTAGATGACATAAATGCAACCTTTTCACAAACCACTTGACCTTAAAAGAAACCACAGACCACTCTGCAATGTCGTTGCTTAAAACGAGATGACTGACATAATCACTGTAGTACCTTAAAATACCAAATGTTAAAGGACAAACTTCTGCATAATTCAGTTTAAAATATAATTAAAATATGTGGTAAGATCCTCCACAGTAGAGATTAAAACTCATTACTCCAGGTTATAAACACTGCCTAAAGCATGCTTGTCATCCGCCTGTATCTGCTCATTCACTCTCTTTAAACTGTCTCTCAGCCTTTCAATTAAATACCAGCTCAGATGCAAACATACACAAACATGCTCATTTACATCACAAATAGCTTGGCTACGAATAAAATGCCAAAACCTTATTGTACCTATTTCTTATTGTCATTTGCAGAATGAGAGACTCTAACTTTGTTATTCTCATAGAGACAAAAAATGTGGGATAGAAGAGCTGTATGCAATACACAATAGAGCTATTCAAGAACCATTCAAAATATGCCTACATATTCACTTAGAAAATGATTTCTAAAACGCTTCCATATAAGGGAAAAATATGCCTGGAGGTTTTTATGGTCACGTTTTGGATCACACGTAATACAACACAGCCATAAGACTGGTGACCTTTAACCCCAGCTGACAGAGGTCAGAATAGCAGTCTAAAGTTGACCTTTACTGATGTTTTAAAATGACTTCAGGGTTAAACCACCAAAATTGCCTATGCCAATTCTGTCGATCTGTTTACTCAACTTTTTATTGAAGTGGATAGAGTATTAGAGCTGCACAACACATACTTCCGTCTATGATGAAATAGTGTTACACACTCTAAAAAAAAAGGTGCTTCAGCGGTTCTTCAGCAGTTCTTTGGAGTGGTTAAGGTGCTATATAGCACCACTACCGTATAAAGAACCTATAAAAGCCCCTGTATGGTTGTTCAGCGGTTCTTTGGAGTCGATGAGATGCTATATAGCACCACTACCGTAAAACCTGTAAGCCCCTGTATGGTTCTTCAGCGGTTCTTTGGAGTGGTTAAGGTGCTATATAGCACCACTACCGTATAAAGAACCTGTTAAGCCCCTGTATGGTTCTTCAGCGGTTCTTCAGTGGTTCTTTGGGGTGGTTGAGGTGCTATAGCACCACTATACCGTATAAAGAACCTGTTAAGCTCCTGTATGGTTCTTCAGTGGTTCTTTGGTGTGGTTGAGGTGCTATATAGCACCACTACCGTATAAAGAACCTGTTAAGCCCCTGTATGGTTCTTCAGCGGTTCTTTGGAGTGGTTAAGGTGCTATATAGCACCACTACCGTATAAAGAACCTGTTAAGCTCCTGTATGGTTCTTCAGTGGTTCTTTGGAGTGGTTAAGGTGCTATATAGCACCACTACCGTATAAAGAACCTGTTAAGCCCCTGTATGGTTCTTCAGTGGTTCTTTGGAGTGGTTAAGGTGCTATATAGCACCACTACCGTATAAAGAAACTGTTAAGCCCCTGTATGGTTCTTCAGCGGTTCTTTGGAGTGGTTAAGGTGTTATATAGCACCACTACCGTATAAAGAACTTGTTAAGCCCCTGTATGGTTCTTCAGCAGTTCTTCTGTGGTTCTTTGGGGTGGTTAAGGTGCTATATAGCACCACTAACCTGTATAGTTCTTTAAAGGTTCTTTAACTCTCTCTTAGTCTCTTAGTTTAGTTGGGAAAAGGGTTAAAACAACATTAAAATACAGTCTATTTCTTGAAGATATTTTTTTTTTTTTGCCCCCAAGGCCCTCATAAGGAAATATTCCAGGGCCCCCACACGAGACCTTTGACCTCAGAAAAAAAGGACCTCTCCACAAACAGCAACACCAACTTCACACATTACTGACCAGTTAGACTTTATTTCTGGAGTATCTAAAACAGAAGTTCTTTATTGAGAATTAAGGTTTAGATGTTTTTGTTTTTTTTCAACTTTTTTCAACTTTTTGGTGAATAGTGTTTGCTTTAGTTGCCTCTTGACCCTTGACTTTAATTTTAAGTTTAAAAAATAAGTTTCTCTTTGGCTGTTACAATAGTATTTATAAAGCGCATATGTGATGGCAAGGAACTTAAGGTAAAATCATTTAATCTGGTTGCATTTTATCAAAATCTGTAGTTCTTTTATGAGTTTTATGTTATTGCAGTTCTGCGATACTACGTGACAATGTGAGAAAATTGTATAAACCACTTTTAGAATTAAGGGTTATAAAGAGGTTTCAATTCTGTCACGCATAGACATGAAGAATCAGCATGTGAATCTCAGCAATGGTGACAAAATATTCTGATAATTTTGATATGATTTTTGAACATCACAAAACAGGGCAGTAAAAAGTCACAACAAAAATAACGTAAGAATAAAAGAAAATACTAAGACAATGCAGCTGAATAATATATTCATGTCGCAATGCATGCTGGGAGCCATGGATGAGTTATGATTGGTGCACCATTGTTGAGTGCTATATGTGCTATAAGTGCTATATGGCACCTCTTATGGTTCTACATGGCACCATTTGACAAAGGTGCTATATAGCACCTGTAAAAATAGGTGCTAAACAGCACTAAAAGTGGTTCCCCTATGTTTACAAGCCAAAGAACCGCTTTTAGTGCTATATAGCACCATTTTTTTATAGAGTGCAGCATTTCATTCAAATTTACTTCTATGCTATCATTTTGTATTTTGTAGCACATTTTCTTTCTTTCTTTTCTGATGCTTTTATAAATTCATTTAAATAAGTCTACAGTATTATTAGTTCTCTTATAGTAACAACAACCAGTCCAAAGTGACGTTAAAACAGTCTTATCCACAGATGCATTGTTTTTTTTGCACTTCCATTTGCTGTGTTGCTGCGTTGACCAACATAAAGCTGCTTGGTGTATAAAAGTAACTTAAGTCAGCTGTGCTTCATTCATTGCTACACTATTGGCAATGCAATTGACCTTTTATCTGCAAAATTTCACTAATGTGACTTGAAGACTGCAAGGTGAACACACAATGTAAATAGGAGATTCACTGCACTATTTACACTATACATTGATTATAATGGCAACCTTTGCAAGAATTCACAACTTGATGGGTCAGTGAGCTCGGCTTTGTATTTCATACTACTAAAAGGGCCAGTGAGGGTTGTCTTGGTTACTGAAATATAAACAGCAATAAAATAATCCAGGGGACACAGATCTCTGCTTGCTATGACATTCAGTTTCCAGATACAAAATAAGTGCGTTATAATATATAAATTCTATAATTATTCTGCTCTATGGTGCACAGAAAAATAGGTGTGCTTCTTTTAAAATGGCCCTTTTTACAAACCAAACACCTTCTGCCCTTTCAGTTTCTGTATGCTCTGCTTCCTGCTTCCTGCAATGTAAAGAAGCAATTAGACAAATGGCATATACACTCAAGTAATGTGCCTTCTTTTATCTATTTCGAGAAAAGCTTAGTCTATAGATTGAGTGTATTCATTTAAAAGTTCTCAAGCTATCCTACCATTTCCTGGGCCCATTACAATGTGGCTGTGATCTAGATTCTATGCCCGTCCTCTATGCCCCGACTCTCATTTCCTTCACTTCGACCTGCTTGGAGAGTACTTTGTCTTGTAAAAACTCTAAAAAAGACTGCCGGACTGCTTTGAGGGTTCCTTCGAGCCTCAACAATACTCAGGAAGTCAGGCTGCTCGGTGTTTATGTGTGTCAGCGTGTGTGTCCTTTCTTCTGACCTACATTTGGAAAACCAGACTGGCCAAGACTGCAAGGGAATGCAAGGTTCATATGTGGTTAAAATAAACATTTACTCTGCCAAGCAACATTAATGTGGTCCTGCCGTTTCTGAGGAGGAAAAGGCAATTTATCCCCAAAAGGCTTCCAGTACAGTCAGACTCAGACTGTGACTCCATTGCACTGGTTCATCTCAGCATTTGGCAGAACAATCAGAAGGTGATGGAGATACCTGTTCCCTTTTCTCAGAAGATCTGCAGCTCAAGTCATTATTCAACTAAACTCCAGCACACTTCCTGGACAGTTTTACCAGTGGCCGATAAATTCAGCACCACTCCCAAATCTCCACCTTATTAGCTGGATCTGGATGCTTTTTTTTTTTTTGCTATTAAATTTCAATGGATATGTATTCAACAACTAACTGCACAGCAATTAGAAAAAAAGATTGCAATAAAAATCTGTCAGCAGTATATTAAGATTTTGAATGTTTCTCTTGCATAGCATGCGCTTATGCTCCATTTTTAATGTTTAAAAAAGGCTTTTTATTTACTCAGAGTGGTCCACTCATGACTGCTGAGAAGGGCATTATGAAATCTTCCAGTTAGTCAGTAAGAAGTGTGAAAGAAACAAAATAAGAATAATTTCAAAGATTGTGTGAAGGTGTTTTGCAAATGTCAGTCCATCAGTGCCTTGTAATCAGATACATTTTTCTTCAATTATGTGTATGAGATAGTCATTTAAAGAGGTTACTTACTGATTTCTTTCAACTTGTAGAACCAATTTCAAGTCCTGGGCTGAGACTAGAATCTCCCCTCTCTCTGGGAACAGGTCCTGATGAAAAAGAAAATTGAAATATAACTCTGTTCAATTTAAAAACCAGAGCTCTCCATGTCATTTCTATCAAAAGAACTGGTGGCATGAGACAATTAGTTGCCAGTAAGTGGATATTATTACTTTAAAAGCATTAAGAAATGACAACACAACCAATTTTACCTCTGTAAGATAAAATGCAAGCCAGGACTTAATATATATCTAATAGTCCAACAAGTTGATGATCAACAGAAAAGTATTTTTATAGATTAAAAAATTTGATAAAAGATCCAGAAGACAATTTGTCTTTGGAATAATGATGAATCCTGCACAACAACCATTCAAAGGTTCAGGGTCAGTAAAATTTAAAGTCTTTTACATTGCTACAAAAGATTCCATGATTTAAAAAAAAAAAAGAGTATTTTTGAATAAATAAATGCAGCTTTAGTAATTTAAGAAAAATAAAACCCCATCACCAGACCCCAGTAGAGTATATTTAAATAAATATAGTACATTTTGATCTAATGTTGACTTCAAACCCTCTAAGCTTAAGTGTTATTGATAGCGGTTCTTTTTTTAATTCAAAAATACAGAAGACAAATCCTCAGTAAAGAACTCTCTCCAAAAAATTCAACCATGCCACTGAGTCAGCTGCACACTTAAACCCTGTCATTAAGAGGAGAAACAGTGTTTAAGCCAGCAGGCCAGAGCTAGCATCTAGCATGTGTTTGCTCTGCATGCACTGCTTGTGGTTAGCTGTGCTAGCAGATAAAACGGGTAGGAGGCTGAGGACTTTGATCCTCCATGTAAACCCTTTCCAAGAAGTCAGACATCAGTAGACACAAACTCCTCCCTCGAGCCATCAAAAGTCCTGCAATACAAATGGAAAGTCTCTTAGTCCAGCGGCAACTAAAGTCAGTAAGATGTTCTACAGACCTTGGGGAGAATGTTGTATAAACAGTACCCTATAGGGACCACACATGAAATGACTGGAGCAGCACTGAAAAAGAATGATTGTAAATGTGAAACAGCTTGCTGCTAGCTCATTCTCAGAAAGTAATTCGAAGGTGGAAGCATTGGTGAATTATTACTGTCCTGCTTGCTATAGCTCATACTTCAGGTTTGAGGTTTATCCAAACAGTATTAGTGCAACGGACAAATATGATACCTAAAATTAAGCGACTTGATGGAAAGATATGTGCTTACTTAAGTAATCATACATTTTTCACTTGGCAGATGATAAAACCGGTAACCAAAAAAAAATTATAATAATGACTTGAAATTTATCAGGGACAGGAATATTAAAGAGACCAGAACACCTTAGAAACTGCATAACAATGAGCCTGGTGACTAACCACAACACATTAGCAACTTTTGCACAGCCAAGCCTCCACTTATATTTTCTTTAGAAAATATGACAACCACAAATCAACGCTCTTAACAACTGCATAGGAATGCCCAAGCAACAACCCACATCACCCTAACGACTTTTGCAATTCACCATTTATTTTCTTCAGAAATATATAAATTAATTTATTTAATTAACTGTTAGTTGATGATAAAAGGCTTATAGTCCACCAAATTTTACCTCACATTCTATTTAACACATTTTTGCTTGTTAGACTTTGGTAAGGCATGTCAAGTTTATCCGTATAGCGCATTTCACATGCTCCGGTAATTTACTTTCACTTTCTTTGGCAGCGCAATTTGAAATATAGTCTTAATTTGTTTGCAAAATTCAGAAGATAAAAATTTATTTTCTGACCTTTTACAACAAGTGTCAGTTGCTTCGGAACATTGGGAGAGGACATCATGCATTTGAAACCATATCCGTTTAAACTCCTGATATCCACTTTATTCCTACATGCGGAAGTAAGCCTATGGAGAGACTTCTGGTTCATTAGCTGCTATAGGGAAATAACAAGAAGAATAACAACGTACAGTAAATGGTAAAACTGTGGAAGGATTTGAATTATTTCCTTATGAAATTAACTCTTCATGAAACCAATACTCAGGAACTCACACAAAACAGACACCATGCAATAAAACAATAAAACTTATCTGGAGAAGAAATCTTCAAAGAGAGCAAACAACGCCTCTTTCCTCGCCCATTTACGACCCCCTTCTCCCCCTGGCCTCTCTGCCTCTCCCTCTTTTCCCCCAAAAGGTTTCACCCAAAGTTCATTAAGAATATGCATATCCCACATATCATGTATCTTGTGAAACTGTTGTTTTTCCCCTTCATGTTTAGTGTCATTTTAAAGGTCTTTGTGCGATTGGTAAATTGGTTTCAATTTTAAAGTAGTCATTTATATTGTGAGAAAGACTTAAAACTTTTTGTAGAATTGTGTTGCGTTGAGGAGGGGGGTGTGTCCCCCTTTAGGGGTCTGTGAGAATGTTTCCAGCCGGGTGTGACCCTGGATCACAGAAACTAACAAACAAAAGGTCTTTTATGTTTTTACAACTGATTTAAATATTTCTTTGTTTTTGTTCTGGTAGTATTTAAGGGATAGTTGCAAATAAGTCTTTGCGATTCTGTAGCCAGAAAGCCTGTAGTGTGAAGGTGTCCACAAAATTCACACTATGTATTTTTCACACGAAGTCAGTTATGCATCTTACTCTTAGATTTGTCTTTGAAAATTTGATCGGCTTGTATTTATTTGATATCGTTGAATTGGCTGTGGAAATAATACACATTTACCTGACTGATAATAAATTGTTAATTTTGATTTATTCTGACTCACTCTCAAATCTTTATGACTATAAACTGTGAGGAGCCTTTTGTTACCGGTAAATCTATGACCAGGATAAATCAAACTGAAGGCTTGTGAATGATAGGAGCAGTAGGCACATCATCGGAGACCTTCTGATTTCTGTCTATCGCCGATGTTAGCAAGTTGTACGGGAAAGGACTAAGTGAATTACACTTTTTGTAATAAGCAAGCAGTAGGTATTAGGTATAGGTATTAGTCTACCTACACCCTCCGACTAGCATCAGACTGGGGAGTTTGTGATCGTGAGATCCACGTAAGGCCAACGTGAGACTTAGAGACATTAGGTCCCCAGTGAATGGATAAGTGAAAGTATAGTGAGTCAGGAATAATCGAATATCTAAATTAATATTTGTGATCATTAAAGTTAGGCAATATTTCAAAGCAATATTTCTAATTAAAAACTGATCACGGGAAATTGGAGTCAGATTGAGCACGGAGCTAGACAAAATTGAAACTAAGTCCTGATAAATTCAGAAGCGCAAGTAAAAGACCGGATATGCATTAAACCTTCGACCAGGCCGCTGAATTCCGCTTTTGGGCGGGATTGTGGGGGGGGGGGGGGGGGGGGGGGGGGGGGGGGGGGGGGGGGGGGGGGGGGGGGGGGGGGGGCGGGGGGGGGGGGGGGGGCGGGGGGGGGGGGGCCGGGGGGGGGGGGGGGGGGGGGGGGGGGGTGGGGGGGGGGAGGGGGGGGGGGGGGGAAGGGGGGGGGGGAGGGGGGGGGGGGGGGGGGGGGGGGGGGGGGGGAGGGGGGGGGGGGGGGGGGAGGGGGGGGGGGGAGGGGGGGGGGGGGGGGGGGGGGGGGGGGGGGGGGGGGGGGGGGGGGAGGGGGGGGGGGGGGGGGGGGGGGGGGGGGGGGTGGGGGGGGGGGGGGGGGGGGGGGGGGGGGGGGGGGGGGGGGGGGGGGGGGGGGGGGGGGGGGGGGGGGGGAGGGGGGGGGGGGGGGGGGGGGTCCTGCACGGGGGCAGGACAGCAGGGTCAGAAGTAAGAAAGCCACTAAACATAATATTTAAACCACCAATCTGCAGTATCAAGAAGCAAAGGGATGGTGTTTGTACAGCTAAAAATAGCTGAGCAATGAACCAGAAGCAAGATCGATAAAATACAATTGCTGCACCTATTTTTATGTGAAGAATAAGGTGGATAAGGTTTTCTTAGCGCCACCACAGAGCGGCTGCACATGACGAAACTAAGTTCTCTTTCATGTCTTACTGCGCTTAAATTGTCAAATACAAACAAGTGTATGTTAAAAACACATGAGTTGCAAAACAAAAAACTTACCAAAATAATTTTCTGGGTTGTTCTTTTTCACATTTTCTGAGTTGTAATGCACCGGGACCCGATTATAGCACTTAAACATGGAAAAAGTCACATTTTTGTGATATGTCACCTTTAAATTAATATTATGATCATGCAATTAGTCGACATATGGCTTAAATGAATGACTAATGGTCGACTAGAAAAATCTTTAGTCGTGGGCAGCCCTAGCACACTGACACCCTGGCAGCCGCCTATATTACTCTCATGATTTTGGATTGGCAAGCACCACTTGTATATTTTTCAGAAAATGTAGCAACCACCTGGCAACCACATAACAACACCCTGCTGACCACCCACGACACCCTAATAGGGTTGTGACGGTGAGGAAATTTTACCACCGGTTAATCGACGTGTGACAACACCGGTAATACCGGTATCACTGTGGGGGCGGGGGCGTTCGATCTTTTCCTCGCATTCCTTCGCTTTTAAATAGCTTAAAAGCGCCGTGCGCATTTTACTTTCACTTTCGAATTAGCGGCAATTAGGCATTAATTGCTTGAATGCAACAACAAAATACAACATCAAACTCACTTTAACGTATATATAAAACTTAGAACTTTTATTAACAAAACAAATAAAAATACGCCATGCTATAGGGCAGGCTATGCCTAATATAAAATAACAAATAACTTGCATAAAGTTTAATAGGTATAAAAAACTGGAAATAGGTAAACATGTATAATATATTACCAAATAAATAAGAAACGTAGAACGCTTTTTAGCAAAACGAGTAAGAAAGCTTGGGGGCACGGCATACACCTTTATGTCAAATAAAATAAATAAATTACAAAGTTTAAATAAAGTAAAAATCAGCAAACACTGTGGAACCAATTAAATAAGAAACGAATGTTTAAAAAAACTTCCAAAGTCACCTTAGATAAAAAGCAAAAGTCAACAGGCTTTTCAAAATCCAAAATATTGCCAAACAGGTGCTTTTGCATTTCGTTTTGAAACTAAATCATCCGCGATCGTCTTGTCTGTCTCGCCTCACACTTCTTGTCAGTCAGCTCGACTCAAGGCCTCACTGGAGAAATGAAATCTGATCTGTGATGCAACTGTCGTTCAACTGCATTGAGCAGCCGCATTCAGTTTTTAATTGTAGTGTCTGTTATTTAGCTGAACTAAATTATTATTATTATTATAAAAACTCAAAACGATGGTGGGGGTCGGTGACGCAGTGGGCAAGTGACGTAACCGGTGTTGCGGCTTAACACCGGTATCACTGTCTGCAACATTTGTACAAGCAAGTGGCAATCATATTTACCCCCAAAAATGTAAAAACCACATAGCTCCCGCACAGAAACCCTGGCAACCCTGCATAAGACCCTTGCAACTTTTGCATGGGCAATAACCACTCACATTTTCTTCACAACAAGTAAAAATCTAGTTTCTGATGCAACTGTGGGGAAATTATTGGAACATAAAGACATATTTTCTATGTGAAGAAAGGAAATGCATTAGAAACCGCAGGACTACACATATACAGACATCTGTCAGAATGTTCTAGGCTGAGGGGGAGTTTAGCTCCACGGAATAAAACGAGAGGAGACGAGGTGGTTTGAGACAAGTTCACATCTCACAAATCAAATGGGGGAAAGGTTGAGAAGGAAGAAATGAGGAGTTGCGGAGGGGGTCACTTTTCCTGAAAATGCAATCACTTACCAACCCCAAGAGTTTCATGCCGCTGTCAAAGAGACAGGTGAAGGGACGAGTGAAGATATCAGGGGACAATGGGAGAAATGGATGTTAGAAAAGGGGAGATAGAAAGATGAAAGATGAAGACTCAAAGACAGATTGCTTGAAGTGATTGTAAAGAAGTGTATGACACATGTTGTCGTAATATATTGTGTGAAGTCTCATAAGTAATGCCGCTGGAATTCAGATCCCAAGACTTAGCAGTCAAAACATATCGGCACACCCTAAATCTGTTATCATTTAACATTTCATTCTTGTCAAAACACTTGATTTGTGTTGGTTTCATTTGCACTCTGTCACAGGTACAGCCAATTTAGTTTAGGTTACTCTGGACAAAAAGAAAAAACTCCTGAATAGTAGGTAGAAATAAAATTATATTATTTCCCTAGACACCTTCCTCTAATGACAATATATATATATATTTTTTTTTTTTTTAAGTTTATTAGCAAACCTTTCGGACACCTCTCCAGACTCTTCATCGCCTCAGTTTAAATATTTATATGAGGGGAATCAGTCGTTCCTCTGTTGACATGATTACATCTGAATGATAAATGAAAGAGCAACACAAAGCCAGGGAGGTGGGCACTCAGGCGCGTGGTATCTGCAATCCCAGAGCTCATGCTGAGAGCTTGTAGTCTTGTGAAAGACTGCACCATACTGGGACTTTGCATTTGTGCCAAAGCATGCATTTCAGCTGAACATTTTCATGCACAATAGAATGTATTGAAACATTTTTTATAGGAATAGCTGCTCATCTTCATGCTTCAAAACCTGTAAGACCTGTTGTTTTTTTTGTTTTTTTGTGGAATAGAAAATGAGAAATTTTGCAGAATCCCAAATCTTCAGAAGATTTATAATAACTATGTGAAAGATTTTTTTTGTTTTTAATGTTTTTCTCCTCTGTCATAGCTTCTGAAGACTGAAACCAATAACATTTGGCATCACTGCCAAAAAATGTGGCATAATGTGTCATGTTTGCAAATACTGTACATAAATCTGAATGAAATTTGAGTGCTGCAACAGAGAAAAAGATTTTCAGGAATTTCAGCTTGTTTGCCACCCTGTGATATAATATGATTTCAGAAGACTTTATAGTCTGTATAATATAGTTCATACTAATCATTTTTATTATACTTTTATGGCTGTATTTTGTCACTTGACAGAATCTGTTCTCATTCATTTTCATTGTATGGAAAAGAGCACCTCTGAAATTATGCTAATTTTTTCCTTTTGTGTTCTCTGGAAGAAAGAAAGTCAAATGGGGGAACTAAGTGTGAACCGCTGTATCCCTTTAAAAATTGAACAGTGTTGACTTTCAGACTCTCCTTATGCTTGCTATTACTCTTCCAAATGATGTAATGATCTGTATCAATGCATTTTAGGTTAGGCAATCCCACATTGAAATAATGAATTCTGGATGCAGCAACGAGAGCTGGAGGGGCTGAAAATAATGTATTGCCATGTGAGTTGGTTTGAAAGCATTGAAAGTGTAGAGATGCATTCAAATTTGACGTACTTTCACACTCTCTTTTTCACAGAATGCCAACTTGTGCTTTGCTTCGGTAAATATTTCTGATAGGTTTAGAAGCATGACATCCTTTTTCAGAGATGAGACCATGATAGCACATAATAGTAGACTGGGACCCCAGAGGAACCTCGTGAAAGTGTGTTTACATCAGCCGAGGGAATCAAAGGAAATGTGATTTCATATTAAATCCACTCACTTCTCAATGTGACAAATTGTCCTAGTTTCATATTCACTTGGTAAGGAAGCTAATTTTCGGTAACCGTATTTCTCTGTGCATACATTTTTCCTTTGAACTTACTGGACACATTTTGACTAATGGGGGTAAGAGATTATTGAGCTTCCAGGCGCTGCACATATGAGACCTTTTATAGCGCAGTTATTAGCTTTTGTAGACAGACGGCTTTGAGAGATGTGGAATCAGCTATGAGGACAATATTTTTAATATAACCTGTCTGCCATTAAGGGAGTTGTGTGCACCAGATCAAATTTACCACAGTCTCCTCATGACATTCCATCCTGGAGGACTCATCATCGCTCATTCTTCGTGTGTGACTACGTCGAAGAGGAGTCACACAAGAGACGAAGCAAAGATGATTTGGGGGAAATTAACTAGGGCTAAAAGCAGCTAGCCACATCCCAATGGTTCAAACCAACACCTCCTGGCCATTAAATATGGAATTTTGATAGAGGTTACTCTTCTATATTTATCTTAGACCTCAGTCTCAGACTTCTGAATATCTTGTTTAGTTTATTCTGGCCAAGAACTGTCTGCTTAGACAGGAAGAGACTGTCTGACTGACATGTCAGCAATTCACAGTTTGTTTTGGTTTTAAATGCTGAGGCAGGTTTATCGGAAGGTCTGTATAAAAAAAGACTGTGTTATTTTGATTTTGTAATCATTTTTTCCATCTAAAGTAATACATACTGGTAATTGAACAGACACACAAGCAAACTGTATACAACTCGTGGATATCTAGTTAATTTGACGGCATGGCAAATCCGTAATTTTTTCATCCTCAACCTTTTATGTTGTAAACACCACTTGATTTTGAGACAGACTCAAGCATTCTAAAATTATGCAAAACTAGCCAATCAGATTAAAGTTTGCCAGATCGAGAAAGAGCTTTCTATATTTTGGATTTTGAGATAACATTTAGGCTTATTAATTTAGCAGAATGCTTTTATCCGTATATCAAATGTGTAATACTGCAATAGGTTACAACAATATTTTTCCAAAAAAAAAAAGATAAATTCTAGAAAGTTTGTAAGAATGTGCAATTTTTCAACAATTCTTCAGAAGTTCTCAAATATATGTAGAGTTGTTACTGATTTTTGAACTCAGCAAAAAGCCATTTTAGGCATAATCAAGACCGGTCAATGATGATCTATTGTTACAGTTTTCATAAATAAGCATTGGTATATAGATGATTACTTTGTCTAGTGCTCTTCTGAATGTTTTTAGCATGTCTTTGTGAAAATGTAACTTCAATACTGCATGAAATAGCATAGACTTCTTCACAGCCAGTGTTTGCATATTTCATTTCATTCTGTAACCTACTTGTTCTACACAGATCTCTGTACTAGTGTTAAATGCTACTGTTTTTGATAGCATTAATAAAATTTCTTACTGGCTACATTTAAATGCAACCAAATAATCCATTTATAATCGGATTGAGGGCTCAATCAGACTGAAAAACCTTCATGTAAACACCTTAATCGATCCGATTGAGCGCGGGGAGCGCGGGGAGGGGCATTTTTACTGTGTGATAAATAATGAGCAGCACGGCACAGTGGTTTATATGTATATTTATCCATAAATTAATAAATATTAAATTCTGCTGCTAAAAACAAATAAATGAACTGTGTAGGAGAGTGGTTATTATGTGCAAACAGTGAGAAGCTCTATATTTGTGCAGTGTGCGCATGTAAAAAAAAATCAATTCCGATTTGAAGCTTGTGACATATAAACACGCACATCAACCCGGTCACTTTCTTTAGCGTTCATGTAAACACTACATTCAGATTCATCAATCGGAATGAATTCAGTCCGATTGAACCAAAAATTGTGCATGTAAACGTAGCCAGTGACATGTATAATTATCCAACCCGAAGACCTAATTGAAAATACATTCAAAGACTTACAATTCAGACGCAGACGTTTCACAGTAGAAAGAACACACAAATAAACACGCATTCATACACTCAATTAAACCTAACACTGCATGCATACTATGGCCTAATTACACACATTTTTCACATTCACCTGCAAAATCTCTGAATGTCCACCTTTTTGAGCATACGTCCAGACCGTTTTGGAATTAAAATATGACTCACAGCATAATAACTGGCCTTTCCTTGAATAAAAACTCAGATGTCCTTCAAAATAATCATTAAAATGAATAGATTTTTGGCCAGTCGTCCTCACACACATCCACCTCTCACCGAAAGTGACTCATCTGTCCAACAAAACAACACTGAATAAAGAAACATTATTAAATAATAAAAATGGCCATGTCTGAGCTAATTTTTTGTATGCTGCTTTGTGTGGTGATGTTTGAGTGTGTGTATGTCTGAGCATTCAGTGCTGCTTTTCTAAACTCCCTACATCATTTTATATAAGATTTCCTGAACCGTACAAAAGACGACTTTCAGTTGGAGCATGTGGACTGTGCCAGACTGTCTTATTATGTGGCTTATCAATTCTTTAACACACCGACCTACCTTCGGACTAGCAAAGACCCACAAACAAACACTCACATAAAAATCCTATTAAACCAGTTAATAGAAGTTCGTAATCACACAGTCTTTATACGAGGGACATGTATTCACCTACTTGTGAGCATGACCCAAATGCCAGGCAGGTTCATCTTGGGGACCCACGTCCTAAGACAAATGAGCCTATTCCGTCATAGCTGCAAATTCAGCAGCAACTTCAACTGCTTCACTTAAAGTGGGACTTCAGACTCCATTCAATTCAATTCAAATGTTGGTTTTACTTCTGGAGGTCAAAAAGTATAACACTTTCAGTGCAAAAAAAATGCCTCTGGAGAATAGAGAAAGGACAGGGGGTGAGCGAGTTAGAAGGATAGAATAAAAAAGAGAGAGCCATACGGAGAGTAACTGTGATGGAGCGGAGGAGAGAATGATGAATGATTGTGAGTGAAAGCCAGAGAGAGATAGAGGAGAGAAGAAAGAGGAACGTAGGGTGGGGGAAAACAAATCTAATTCCTTGCAGGATTGCTGGTGTCAAACGTGCTTATGGGCGTCCTCCCATGTAACTTTCCACTCTCACTCTTTTGGCTCTTGCTCTCTGACTGAACTCTGAAAGTACTCTCTCTGTTAAATGTTGTATTTCTACTAAATTCTATTCTACGTAGAATGTAAAACACCAAACATTTGGCTTAACAATCATAATGTTTTTACCTCCAGTGTGGTGCTCTGAGTATTGATTATCGCTTACTCTAAGGTGGAATTAAAATTAAATGAATTTAGGCATTATAAAAATACACAAAATCAAAATATGCTCTGTACATCATTTGCAAAGTGCAATGGTTCAGTGAAGCTAAGTCTGTTCATAGTCCTCCTTCAGTCTTTCAGTCCTTCCACTGTTCGTCCATCTTCCAGTTTTCAGGGGATAACGTTTATTTTTCAGAACAGATATCTAGAAAGATCCGAGGAGTTCTAACATTATGAGCACATTGCATTTTCAAGTCCTGGACATTTCTTCTCTGGGAGGGGGGAAAATAATATTGATTTGTGCATTTCTTATTGCGAAACTCACAGTTACGTACATATTAAATTATCATTGATTGTTATATTCTGTAAAAGTATGCTTGCTGAAAATTCTGGCCATTCCAAGAAATCTTGCCTTTTATTCAGAGCTTTATTTTCAGGTATAAACAAGTCCCAAAATGAAACATTAAACTTTAGAAATGGCATAAAATTCAGTGGCTTCAGAAGGCATTCCAACCCACTGATTATTTCTCATTCTGCTGTGTTGCATAGTTATATTTTAACTTATATATACACTTATAGATATACTTTTTTTCAAAAGTGATTTCTCTGTTAAGAACCTAAATTGTGAGCTATTGAAAACCAACAGTTCTTCAACTGCTTAATTTAAATATCAATGACTTAATAAAGTCAGTGATATTTATTAGAGGTCTTAATAACTCAGATCAGTCACACAATTTTGAAGAATGCTTCATATTTTTTTCTCTCTTTGGAACAGCCACTAGGAAAGTTAGTCAAAAATCAAACACAGCTCAACACTCAGGAACATCATTCCTACTGTCATGCATGCTGGGGGCACCATCATACTCAGGGTTGCTTTCAGCAGGAGGGACCGGAAAATTGGTTGCCATCTAGGGCAGTACGGCTGAAGTCTAACTAGAGATTGAGAATATTTTCTCACAAAGCAAAAAAAAAAAAAAAAAAGAACTATGAGGAATTTAATAAAATAGATAGCATTCTGAAATTATTTGTGTATGACTCAAGACCAAAACAGTTATATATATTGCACTCATCATGAATGTGGTAAATGTTAAGTGTTAGCCAAAACAAACCTTGCAATTATCTAAGATATCAAACATAACTCATTAGCCTTGGCTCATGTTGGTGTGATCATTATAAATAGCTCAGCATATTGCTTGAAAAATATTTTAAACATATTATTATTAAAAAAATAGACAGACACATATCTGTGTGGAGAATTTGGGAAAAAAAATGGAAAAATCTAAACCATATGCTCAATGCTTGGTGACACACAAAGAACCAGAGAATGATTTTCTTTTGCTATAAGTAGCTAACATTTTTCCTTCATACACTCAGTGTTCTGGCAGGCGGCCTGTTCCCCTGCCCCCATCCTTAGGGAAGAGCGTCTGTGTGTGTGTCTTTGTTTCAGCGTATAAAATTACATCCGCCTGACATGCATTCAGCCAAGCTCCAAACAGCACAGTGACTCATTACATCATCACCAGAAAAGCCAGAAGTTCAATCAAACGTCCAGATTCTCATGGCCTGTGAGTGAGCGCACAAACATGTGTTTTCTGTCGATTTGTGAAGTCGACTATTAAGTGAACATGCAAGCCTGTGAGAGACACCAGCAGTCAGGGTGAAACGACAAAGCTGCGTTCACACCGACAGCTATTAAATGGCTTGAGATCGCAGAGCCTAGCTGTTGGTTTCCAGTAGAAACCTCACACTGGTAGTTGTTGCTTTGGTCCTCATCTGCATAAAGCCGAGCTGTGTTCTTGCTGCACTGGCAACAGTCGCTGCAGCCAGTATGTTGCAGGAAATCGCCAACTCTTATAGAAAATGAATATCTGATCGTTTTGTTGCACCATATAAAGTAGGGGTGTAACGGTACACGTATACGGACTGAAAATTTTCGGTATGGGCCTTTCGGTTCGGTACGCATGTGTACCGAACAAATTGTTACATTTTTTCAGGAAATTCAGACAATAAATGCTGTTTTGACACTCTTTGATGTGGCGCAACTGATCGCTGTATAGAAGCCTCAGTTCTAATGGCAGCGCGGAGCGCGAGGTAGGTATTTAACCCTAAGAAAATGTAAATTATAATTACATTTTTTTAAAGAATGAGCAATTTGTTCAGTAAACCATTGTTTAATTTAAAAAAAAGAAGCAATTTATGTTTAGCTTTTTCCTCGGCTGGACCGAAAACTACGAACCGTGGACACAAAAAACCGAAGTATGTAACGTTTTGTTTTTTTTCTAATTTTATTTATTTATTCTTTTTTTTCCTTGGCATTTCTGATTGAGGAATATGTTTTATGATTCCTGTGGATTGGTGTTCTTACTTTTTTATCCGTAGTTACCCATTAAAAAGACACCAGGGGGAGGGGGTGGGAAAGTTGAATTGATATGTGATATCATGTTGTTACTCCCGTTTGTATATTGGTGTTAATAAAAAATATATAAAATAAATGAAGTACGTACCGAACCATCGTGTTTGTGTACCATTACACCCCTAATATAAAGTAATTAATGTTCCAGTAAAATGAGTAACCTTGCCATTTCCATGAAATGTGGACATGTGATTGGTTATTTCTCTCTACAGATGGTGACATATTCATAGGCTGGACCTAAATGCCAAGAAGTTGCCACCACATCAATAGTCCGCACCAGTGGCAAAACAACAGCTGACAGAGTCTGTTTGGCTCCAGACACTCAAGAGTCAAAAACGTCATGTTTATTCAAACCGAGCACATGCTTTACTCAAATTCTGTGGATTTCAGATAGTGGATTTTTAAATCTGTGGATATTATATAGTGGATTACTAATGGTCCAGACTTGCATGACTTCTCCCTCATGGATCAAAGTGTTGAACAACCTAGAATATCTTGTCTTGCATTTATAATGAACTAATAAATAGTTAAAATGTGTTTTTTCCCCTCTTTTGATTATGTCTTATTTTGCTTAGGGCACCAAGTGAGCCAGAACTGGCCTTAGTGCCCCATCAAAAAATAGGTTCATGATGTCTTTACTGACTCATATACGGGCCATAAGACAGACACTACCTCCATACTGGACAAAAAGAAATACTGGTAAGACTGACAAACTTCCCATGAAGAACCACACACACAGGACCTGATGTCCATGGATTGACCATTTAGGGCCAGATTTACTAACGTCTTTTGGCGTTAAAATAGTACTGTCAGGATTTACTAAAGACGCGCAGTGAAGAAATTGCACTGAAAAGGCGCATGGAGAGTTTCCCTTTCAGACGCAAAATTTATGGGAGGAGAGTATTAAAATGAATCACGCAATGTGATTTACTAACGTTTACGCTCATCCAATTACTGGTATTTGCGGCATTATTTTACGCCAAAAAAGCATGTCTTAAAGCAGGCGGTAATTTGCGCTGCTCTTGGTATATTGTGCAGGTCATTATGGAAATGATGACTCTAACGCTAATTTGCTCTGTTTAGTAAATCCGGCCCTTAGTATTTACCCAAACATGTTATATGAAAAAATAGAGGTAAATATATTAATGTTTATTATTGTAGGTTCATCATTGTTCTCATGTAGGTTCAACTGGACTTGTTTTAGGGCATTTAGCTTGACATTTTCAGGTTGTCTAAGGGTTTCACAACAAGCCAAGAAGGTTAGATGCATCCGAAGGGCATTGAGTTTGAGACGGAGCACAGATGTCAATATAACAGAGAAATCAGACTGAGTGGATGTTCCAGTGAAGTGCACAAGGATGTGTGTGCACTCACAATTGAGTGGCCGTGTTGCACATGAAATGCATGTGAACACTATTCAAGGATAGGAAAATTTCAGGGAGAGCTGGGACTTTAAATCAACCAATGGGAATGGATTCTTCTGGTCAGGTCAAACTATTTCACTAGTGAACTTTATGAATTATTTATATGGTATGTAATATTTATATGAGGTTTTCAGTAGCTAATATAGACAACTGGAGAGTGGGTGGCTGATATACACGGTATGTAATATTCATATGGCTTTTAAAAAACATCCAGGGCTGCATTTCCCAAAAGCATTGTAAGCCTAAGTACATTGTAGACCTATTGCCACCAACGGATCTACGACCAACTTAGGCTTACGATGCTTTTGGGAAACGCACCCCAGATGGGTAAATAGATGAAGAAATGGGTAGAATATTACTCCAGGCTACACTCCAGAACTGTCTCCACTGAATGCTCATCATGCGACAACTGGACACAGAATGGGGCGCCATGATTAGAGCAGCTGCTTGAAACTCCACTACATTGCTGTCATTGACTTGAATAAAGCAGGGCTCTTTTAGATGCTTCAGAAGGCAGGCGGTATCCTAGACTGCACGGAATCATCATGCTCTTCCAAAAGAACATGAAGGAAAAGCTTTTTAGTTGCTTGTTAGAAACTCTGAATGTTAGAACACCTGCAGCGACCAAACACAAGGGTCTGTCTGGATTCCAGGCCTTCCTCATAATGGAAGAATCTAAAATACACACCAACCGAGTTTCTCTACAAGCTTTCATAACTCAGTTAACAAGAACCAGAACCCTAGGGTGCTTATCAGGAGCTGCTTTCTGGCAGTGATGCTGCCACCGCAAGCTGCAAGAGGCAACAACTACGAACTACGAACAAGTACCCAAGATGGCTTGACCATCTTCATGAAGAAAAAATCACTATGTTGTCCATTAGATTACATATCACAAAAAACGTTTGCCACATGGCTGAAATCCACAAACATCCATTATTGCACAACACACCATATTGTTTTGAAAACTTACTGCTGAGACCAAGACAACAGTGTACAAAGTGTCTTCAGTACACCATCTAACTAAATATCACCCTAGTGTGTAGTGTCCTGACAGTTTGCATGAATAAAATTCTGCATGAATAACATTATACTGGTATATATACTATATCTATATATTATATATATTATATGTGGTGAAATTTAAATATTTTTATTATGTAACCTAAGTCTTACCTTAAATGAGGTTAGTCTCTTGCTGTGCTGTCTGACGACAGATCCAGTGTGCTGTCACCCTTTTGTCCGCTGTCTTAAAATGAAAAGAAACGAGATACACTGAGAGATGGGCGGGAATAAATGTTTTACTGACATTTAAGCCTCAATTTTTAGGGTCATTGGACATATAGATTGTCCGGATAAAGAAATAGGAAAATGTTTTAAAAGCTAGTTTAAAATGCTGTGACAAGTTTTAGAAATGTACTCGTTTTTATTAATCTTTGATCTTTGATTCCATCTTGATGTCAACAAATTTCAAGTTAAGTTTAATGAACTAAAAGCATGAGGTACAACCATCAAGAAAAAAGTACAAATAAAAATGTTGCCTTACATCTTGAACAAATGTGATTGTTACTTCAAAATGTTTGTAACTTTTACAGTACCGTTGACAAAAATGTGCGGTCAGTAAGTTTTTTTTCTTTTAAGAAATTAACTTTTAATCAGCAAGGATGCATTAAATTGGCTTTTATAACGATAGATGTCCATTTCATTGTATAGCAGTTTTTTTGTATAACTGTTTTCATATTGATATTAATAAGAAATGTTTTGAGCACCAAATCAGCAGTATTTGAATTATTTATGAGAGGTTTATATAGTAGTGTACTGCTGCTAAAAACAACGATCAGGAAAGAATAGATGGTAGTGGGAAAAATATATTATTTTTTAACAAATTCGCTCTGTGCGGAGCACCAGGCGGGCGACGTGGAGTATATTCAAAACAAACCGACTAATTACATTCAATGGAAACAGGACACACACGTAGCGGGGAAAATAGAACATTCAAACAGCCAACCAAACTCTAGAAACAGGACTCCCCCAGAGGAGGGGATGACGAGACACACCTGGAACTAATGAACAATCAACATGAGGGAAAACTGGGTCATGGAAAACGTGGGGAGCAAAAACAACAGTAGAGTCCAGGGGTTGTGACATATCGCCCCCTCCAGAAGGCAGTCTCGCGCCGTAGAACAACCAGAGCGGGGCACGGGTGGGTATTGGGCGGAGGATCGGGAGGAGGACGGAGGAGGATCGGAGGGCCAAGGCGAGCGATGGAACCGGCGGACTGACCGGAGACGTGGATCAGAAAGGCCGCGGTGGAGCCCGAAGAGACAGAGGACTGAGGAGGAGCGCAGGGATGAAGGGAGACTGCGAACCGGAGGAAGGAGGGCAAGGCGCAGCCGGCGGAGTGGATCGAGGGCAGTGGTTGACGCCGGACCAGGCGGAGCCGGATGGACGAGGGGGAGCCCGGGGGCCGGGAGTAGTGGACTGCCTAGCCAGGGTGGAGAGGAGGGAGCTAGGAGGCCAGGTGGAGTGCGGGTCCCCGGGCCGAGGCGGAGTCCTGGGATTAGAGGCTGGCGGCGGAGTCACTGGATACTACTCGTCCCGGCGAGTGGAGGATGGCAGACACAGCGGTGGAGAGGCAGGAGTAGCGGGGGGGTGGACGGGCATTTTGTGAGCCTCCGGGCTTAACTGGGACCAGGAGCCTGTCAGGGCTGGACGTGGGAACAGAACTTTCTCTCGGATAGGGAACATGGGAACAGGAACTCGTCTCGGGACTACCGAAACTCGGGAACCAGGGAAACCTCGGCTATGAGGATCAGCACATGGGAAAAAAGGAACTTTCTCGGGGTTAACAGGGAACAGGAACTTCTCTGTGCTAAATCGGCCTGGCCAATTATCGTTGCCGATATTAAGCATTTTTATGATTACTGATATTGGTCGTTTTCAAAACCGATTCGCCGATAAAATAACAATTTTGAACCGCGCTATTTGGCTCTGATGCAGCCTATAAGAACTCACCACTCTGTGGCCTAAAGCAATCACCGCCCATCTGATTTGTTGGGAGTCACAAGTCAGACCAATCAAAGCGGAATTCACTCACTCCAAAAGCGCTTGCTAACTGAAGCTGCTTCAGTGATCACGCATAACTTGTCTCTCAAAGGTAAGGCAGCAGCACACGTTGCTTAATTTGCAATAAATCACAATCCACAAACATTACACTGAAGTTGCAAAACACCTCAATACTATTATTTTCGCGATGCAGAAAATGTGTGGACAGAATAGCGGAATCCAGTCATATAAATGGAATTTACTGTATGAATGTCATGGAATTTGTCAAAGTTTGGATGAATAAATCAAAAGTAGGTCTGTCACTTATTTTGAATCGCGATTTGGACTAGTGTCTGTGAATATTAAGCCGTAAAAATACTATTTAAATATTAATCCTCCATGTTCTGCGTGTCTGTGTATATAAATGGCACAGACGCGCGGTTTTGTTTTCTACACATACAAAGTGTGCGACGCTCGCGGTGATTTCAGCTTCTGTCGTCTTACTACTTGAGGACATAAGTACATGAACAACATCTCCAGAACTGCTCTGACTCCCTCTGAGAGTCACTTCATGATCATTTGACAGTTTAATTTGAGTGAAAAAAACTGCCCCAGGTTCCCACGACTTGTCACTGTTTTCTTTTTTTTTTTTTTTTTATTTTTTTTTATTTTCTTTATGCGGAATATATATGCAAATCATTCTTTGGCAGCAGGAGGCGCTAAGAGTGTAGAGATCAAGGTTTCCTCGGTACGCCCGTTACACAAAGCATAGCTCACGCACAAACGCTGCTTTACAGATAACATGCAAGAAAGTAATGAGAAAATGACATCCATAATTTTCTGAAGACAGTCGGTTTCCTTTAGAAATACATTGATATAAAAACACCTGCACCTGGTTTCAATTTTGAAACGTGCAGTGCTCATGTTTATTCAACGAAGTCAAAGCCGTTTGGAAAATATATTTGTGGCGGGTGCTATACGCTATTTCTTCCATCTTTTAATTTTAATAGTAAACCCTTTGTTTGCCAAAATAAGAGTTTAACTCTCATTTGATTAAAATATAAATTCAATTGATTTATGCCTTCATTTGCACTGTACTGTAAATTAAAACTAACTGAAATTTCTAGTGTCACATAGGCCAAGAAATGTCAATAGGCTATTGAACTAAGTATGCCTGTAAAAGGCTATTAGTGTTATAGTTTCATGAAAATAGTTGCAGTCTTCTTAACAACTTCTACAATATAGCTATGAAGACAATTAAATTATTTACACTTATTATATATATTTTCTTTAAAGTTAATCTGTATGCCATTGATGTGCATTAGATGATGAATTGAATAGTCACCTCTACTATTGTAGATTATGCTTTAGCCATCAGAAAATAATTAATGAGGAAGTATGAGAGGTTATGCTATTACACATACATTTCCCCAAGCTGTTTAGCTGTAGTACAGTATTCATTGGCTTAATCGTGAAGCATACAGTAGCCCCACTTTTAACTCTCTCTTTATATTACCCTTATTGTAGATGGATGCACAGATGAAGACAAGAGTAAAAAGTGCAGTGTGGGAGTACTACACTCAACCAACACCAGGGAAGGCAGTTTTGTCAGAGCCCTTGTTATTCTTAATTTTGACATTCATTTTCATTTTTACACCAGACATATATATCGGTTCAAAATATCGGTTATCGGTCTACGTAATCTGTAATAATCGGTATCGGCATCGGCCCTGAAAAACACATATCGGTCGACCCCTATTAAGGTCCCCCTCGAAGTCCAGCAGTCCCAGATGTATAATCAGCTCACCCTCACCCTCAGAGCTCCACTCTGCGCTCTCTCTGTCAGCGGCATTCTCCCTCGTGGCGGGCTCTGTTGCCGGCTCTCGCACCTTGACTGACTTCACTTGAAGCTCCGGCTCGCGGCAAGCTCGGGCTCTCCGTCAGCGGTGGGCTCAGGCATGCGCTCTGCGCTGCGGGGAGATGGTTAGCTGGGCACTGGGTCCGGAGTGGCACTGGTGAGATCCCCCTCGGGACAGACGGTGAACAGGTATCCGTGTCTCGCCAGTGTTCACTACACAAAGGCGGCGAAATTCGCTCGAGGCCCATCTTTGGACGACAGCGTTCTGCACGAGATGTTTAAACTGACGTCGTAAAACGCACAGAGCGCGTCGTCAGGGTAGCTGGAGAGGTAGCGAGGACAGGAACAGTTAGGTGGCCGCGAGTCGATCTTTCCCCCTGCTCCAGCAGGAAGAGGAGCTATTCAGGGCGGGCGAGGGGATCCATAAGGGAACACTACAGCAACAAAACACTGAGTAAAAAACGGAAACAAAAATGGAGGGAACACAGGGAGGTAACTCGTATTCTGTCACAATTCGCTACTGTGAGGAGCACGGAGCGAGGAAACGTAGAGTAGACTTCGAACAAACTGACTTTAACATCCAAAGGAACCAGGAACACACACGTAGCAGGGAAAGACAAACATTCAATACCAGACAAAGAAACTCAGAACAGGACTCACTATAAATACACCTGACTTGACGAGGGGATGACGAGACACACCTGGAACTAATGAACAATCAACATGAGGGAAAACTAGGTCATGGAGCACGTGGAGAGGGAAAAACACACACATAGAGTCCAGAGGGCTTGGAGCAAAATATATAGCTGGGAAAAATATATTTAATATATATATTAAAATAGAAAACAGATTTTTACAATGTAATAAAAAGTCACAATATTATGCAGCTTGATAAATGCCTTGGTAAGCATAAGAGACTTCTTTCAAAAACAATAAAAAATGATTACTGATCCCAATCATTTGAACAGTAGTGCATATATATATATATATATTTTAACAAATATCTTCCTTTCAATGAAGTTTTGAGTGGTGGTATCATATGACATTTTTCGTGAGCTTGTGTCATGTCACAATAAAAAAGCCAAATGATCTGAGACTTACTGAATTAGGGGCATGGTCTGGTTTCAGTGTGTACCCCGAGATTAAATCCTGCAGGCGCTCCCAGACTACTAACAATGTTTGTGCTTTTATCAAGCCTGAAACCTTATGAAAGTTGAACATGGACGTGTTACTTATGAGAGTACAACATAGTTTGGCAATCTAGGCCTGGTATTACGTTAATCAACTCTAGAGAGGCAGCTGAAAGTGGGCAGCAGGTCACACTATTAATCTCCCTCAATCACTCATGATTAAGAGGAATAATCATCCTCATAAATCATTTTGTATGTCTCAGCTTTCATGCACTTGATTTAAAGCTCTTGAGGGATCCGAAATTAGATGCTAAAATTACAAGCTTTTACAAGTTGATTATCAGCACAGCAAAACTGGCTATGCATTCTGTCTGATAAAGAGAAGAACAAGAGGGGAGAGGTAATGAGAGGCGTGGATTTTTCTCTTACCTCCCTCTCTTTTCCTCAACGATAGCACTTTTCTTTGCAAAAAGAAACAAATAAGCGTCCCCTCTCAGCTTGATCCCAGACATTTGGGGTCTCACACAGAGCTGTCATGCACACAAATGTGGAAAAATAAGATCATTACTGACCTCGCCATATCCATTTATGGCTGGAGTTTATAAAATATGACACGCGGTAAAAGGAAGCAATAGAATTGATCGGGAGGGGAGTGTGTCAGCATGCTCCTCACAAGACCATCCTTTTTCCAATTTGCTTTTCTATTTCCAAATTGTAATGGTCTCATCTCTTCTAATGCTAAAATATCTTGACTCGTCTAAAATCAGCGCCATCTAAATCGCTGCAGCTTGTCAATCACAACGCAATGTTTCGCAAAGCCTATTCTGGTTGTAAACGCAGTTCTTTTCCACAATAAACATCATCAAAGGCCAAGTTTGAGCTCTGGGGACGTAAAATGATCAGCCTGTCGCCTGCACAACATAAATCCAGAGAATCCATCAACGCAGACTATGGCCCTCTAGAGAAAACCATTTTCCAAAACTAATAGGTTTAGAGAACGCATTAGCTGCAAGCCAGCCTAAGACATTGTTCCCAAAGAATGATCTAAGAAGGCCAGAGCTGGCTTGAGGGCAGTTGCTCTTCAAACACAGCGAAATTGACCTTCCTCTGGTTGACAATTATCTGCCCGTCAAGTCACTCAACTGCCATGGGGGTCCCAAAGAGCCTTACTTTTTCACTTCCTCTCTTACCAGGCTTTTTAGGAACAGACCTCGGGAGAAAGTAGAAGTCTGAAGGAGAAGAGGATTAGTATTCTTCCTCTTTTTGCTATCTGTTCACTTTCCTCTCTTGCTTTCCTTGGAGTATCACTATCACACAAAAAAAAGCAAAAATAGCATTTTATATATTTATATACAGTATATTTATAATTACTTCAAATATCAACTTACATATTTCACTTAATTTATGTACACCTTAAAAAGGTAGGAATATTTTAAAAAACTGAGATTTCCTCATATTTTAACACCTCCACACAGGAATGTGTGTAAAATCTTTGATTTTCTGATTCTCACGCCTCATTACGGAGATGAACAATATTGATGTCAGACCTGAGGATGGGATAGGTTGAGTGTAACTGACAGATCCGACCGGATGTCAGCTTTAAAATGTCACAAATGAAATATTGCAACAGATGTTACAGAAGCGGGTTACACCCATACTGTGTTCTAAAGAGTCCTAATGAGTGTGTCCAGATATCCAGCACAGATGTAAGAAAGCACATAAGATCCATAAAGCAACATTGCTGTTAGGATTATGTATCGATCACAAGGTGAGGACAGAATACAAACAGAGAGAAAAACAGACGAGATCATTATGATTTCCTGTCACTACTGAGAGAGATAGAAGGGGAGAAAGAGAGAGAGAGAGAGTTGAAAAGGGTGTTTAAAATTTGCGACCAATATGGGTTCTTCAAGAGAGTGGCCAAATGGCTGGTACAATGCTGATATATAGCCAACCTAATGCAATTTAATGAAACACAAAATTGCTTAAATGAAATAAAATATGGAACTGCAATGGCAATGTATTTTCCATAATATTTGCTCAAAAACAAAGATTTATAATCAAAAGATTTTTAATAAAAGCTATTTTTTACTGGTTCAATATTTTCCTATCCCAGCTTAATGTTTTAGAAATATGTAATTTGTAGGTTGACTTCTCAGAAAAGGGTCAACTGTGGTATTGTGGCACAATAAGCTAGCTTAACACAGAAACATTAGCAAAGCTAATGCCATGTGTTTGGGACATAACTATCTGTTCTATATGGTGACTTCAGAAACGATACTGTCAGGGAGAGTCCAGCCTAGTCAGGCCCAATAATCACATACACCCGTTCACAATCACCGGAGTACTAATCAGCCGCATCAGACTTCGTCTGGTCTTGAGTTCACTACTCTACTCCTTACCTGACTCACTGAACCTGGACTCCATCCTGATACCTTGGCAAAAACACTGTAAATATATACCACATTCACTCAATTCCATTTCTCTGTGCCATCCTCTTCAGCCCGACCCACCAAGGAACCCTTCATCACGTGAGCCCGATCCCTTTCATTCCATAGACTGTTGCTCTAACCCATTTGCTCTCCATCTCTCTCTCTCTCCCAGCACCTGTTCCATAAAGCTCTGTTTACTTTACCTCTCCATCCCCGGTCTCCTTCTGTACTGTGACAGAAGACCAGACCACAACTTACCCACTGTATGGAGCCACAACCACCGAACCCCCCATCACTGGAGGATTTAATCCACGCCATCCGTACGCCTGTTGTATCTACCTCCGACAGTCCCATGGCACGGCCCGCAATCCTCTCCGGTGAGGCAGCGGATTGTGGTGGCTTCTTATTACAATGTTCCTTATACTTCGAGATGCAGTCACAAGCCTTTCCCAATGACCGCGCCAAGGTGGCCTTCATGATCTCTCATCTCGCCGGCCGCGCTCTTCACTGGGCCCAGTCCATGTGGGACAGTAACAGTCAGGCACTTCGCACTCTATCTGCGTTCACCGCCCACTTCAAGGAGGTGTTTAGTCACACCGCGGCTGAGATATCCGTGCATGACCAGCTTTTCCGTATCCGCCAAGGCAAGGGCTCCGTGAGCTAGTATGCCATTAAATTCCGCACCCTGGCGGTGGCGAGTGGATGGAACGAAGTGGCTTTACTGACTGCGTTGTGGCAAGGGCTGAATGCCGACATTCGCCTTCAAATGGTGATATTTGACGACACCGTGGGATTAGAAAGTTTCATTCAAAAGGCTATTAAGATCTCCCAACATCTCCTGGCCTGTACCCCGATCCAGCCACCCGCCTCACCGAGCACATCCGCCTCACCGGTTCCAGCACCAGAACCCATGCAAGTGGATTCGTACCATCTCACCCATGCGGAGCGTGCATGGAGGATAACTACCGGACTGTGTCTGTATTGTGGGGCGCAGGGACACGGGATTCGCTCGTGTCCTATCCGTCCCTCACAACCCTCTGTTAGTACTATCCAGCTCAGCCCTCAAATTGCTACCTTGACTAGAATGACTGTATTATTAATGTCATCCCACCAATCCCTTTCAGTGCAAGCACTTGTAGACTCTGGTTCTTCGGGGAACTTCATATCCCGCAACGCACTCCACCGCCTTCAACTACGACCACTGAAACATGCCCAGATCCTCAATATCCTCACCATTCAGGGAAAGCCGTTGGGTCGTGGGGAATATCCAACTATGCTCCCCCACCATCACGCTCCGCATAGGGTGCCTTCATGAGGAGACCATCTCGTTTCTGGTGCTGGAAAATTCCACAGCGGAAATCATCCTGGGGCGCCCCTGGTTAACCCAATACGCACCCATCATTAACTGGAGCACCAACGAAGTTATTCGCTGGAGTGAGTACTGTCAGTAGCACTGTATGTCCCAAGTTCGTCCCCTGTCACCTGGTTTCCTCCCTGTCTGTGCCACCTCCATCGAGAGCCCCGAACCCACAGAACCACACAGTATTCCCTGGGAATACCGGGTGTTCCAGGATGTGTTCAGCAAGCGGGCCGCAACGAAACTACCACCTCATCGGCCGTGGGACTGTGCCATAGATGAGCCTGGAGCTCAACTCCCTAAGGGTAGGGTGTATCCTTTGTCCATACCGGAGCAAGGAGCAATGGAGGAGTATATTAAGGAGGCTCTCCAGCAAGGCTTCATCCGGCCCTCCACCTCACCGGCCGCTTCAAGTTTCTTCTTTGTGGGCAAGAAGGACGGAGGCTTGCGGCCTTGTATTGATTACCGGACCCTCAACTCACAAACCGTGAATTATCCATATCCCCTTCCACCGGTGCTGACTGCCCTCGAGGAACTTCGTGGAGCTCGTATCTTCTCCAAGCTGGACCTGCGAAGCGCCTATAACCTCGTTCGGATCCATCATGGTGACGAGTGGAAGACCGCCTTCATCACGCCCACCGGACACTATGAATACTGCGTTATGCCATATTCCCTATCCAACTCACCTTCCGTATTCCAGGGCTTCATGTACGAGGTGTTCCGGGAGTTCCTCCATCATTCTGTGATCGTGTATATCGACGACATCCTGATTTACTCCCGGAACCTGGCCGAACATCGCCACCACGTGGAGCAGGTCCTTCAACAGCTGAGAAACTTCCACCTATATCTCAAGCTGGAGAAGTGCGAGTTCCACCTTACCACCGTCAAGTTCCTCGGGTATATGTCATCAGTCCTCAGGGCATCCGGATGGATGACAAAAAGGTCCACACCATTCACCACTGGCCACAACCCCGGACAGTCAAGGAACTCCAACGCTTTCTAGGATTCTCAAATTTCTACCGCTGTTTCATCCACCATTTCAGTAAGCACACAGCCGCCCTCACGTCTATGCTCCGTAATAAGCCCAAGTCTCTGTCCTGGACGCCCGCAGCCCTCCAAAGTTTTGAGGAATTGAAGGAAGCCTTCTGCACCGCTCCTACCCTCGCACTGCCCGATCCTCAGAAACCATTTGTCGTGGAAGTAGACGCTTCCACAGTAGGAGTCGGAGCGGTGCTCTCACAGCAGTCAGGAGAGCCTCCTAGCCTCCATCCCTGTGCATACTTCTCCCGCAAGCTTTCCCCGGCGGAGCAGAATTATGACATCGGGAACCGCGAGCTTCTCGCCATCAAGCTCGCACTGGAGGAGTGGAGACATTGGCTGGAGGGAGCTCTTCATCCCTTCCAGGTTATCACTGACCACTGGAACCTGGAATATCTTCGGGAGGCCAAACGCCTCAACACCCGTCAAGCACGATGGGCGCTGTTCTTCACCCGTTTCCAGTTCACTGTTACCTACCATCCCGGACCCAAAAACACCCGAGCAGACGCTCTATCCCGCCTTTCTCAAACCACCAAATGGGTAATACCCCCGGAGACCATTCTCCCTCCAGCCCGCATTGTGGGTCCCATTCAATGGACGCTCAACGAGGAGATCCGCCAGGCCATCACGTATCCGACCACGTCCGTCCAGAAGGGAGGGTCTATGTCCGAGCCACTCTCTGCAGACTCACTGCATTCCTCTCCGGGCTCTGGACAGCCAGGTAGCCAGCAAACCCTCTCGCTCCTCGAATCCCGCTATTGGTGGCCCGCTATGGTGCGTGAGGTCCGGCGCTTTGTCCAGGGATGCTCAGTCTGTGCCATCACCAAATCTCCCCGTCACCTACCTCAAGTCAAACTGGTACCCTTCCTCCAATAACCTCACCGCCCTGTCCCACATCTGAGTCGACTTCGTCACCGCCCTCCCTGAGAGCGAAGCCCATATATGTATTCTCGTAGTTTTCAGACCTTTCTCAAAAGGATGTAACTTCTTCCCCCTCAGAAAATTACCCCGGCCATAGGGAAACGCTAAAAACCGTTATCCACCAGTCCTTTCGCAAATTCGGCATCCCGAGGAGATCCGTCTCCGATCGTGGCCCAGTTTTCAATCTCCCAGTCCTGTGTGGGCCTTCATTCCTGGGCAGACAGAAAGCTTCACCTCGGCGATCACCCCCACAGTCCAACGCCAGACGGATCGCAAGATCGAAGATGGATCTCGGAGATAACCTCCGAGCTATGCCACCAGAACCAGAACCTCTGGAGCTCTAACCTTCCCTGGGCTAGTACTCACAAAACTCTTCGACAGCAACCACCGGCCTCACCCCGTGTCAGTGCATACTCGTTTACCTACCTCCCTATTCCTAGTGGACTGGAGAACCTTCAGACCTTCCAGCGGTGGGATCACTGGTTCCGAGAGAGCGGAGGGTCTGGGGGAACTCCAGCGCATTTCCATCCGCAGGTAGTTCGGAGACATCAGCTCAGGGGGCCGATGTTCCCGCCCGCCCTACTCCACAATGCCACCGGGAATAGGGTGTGGTTATCGACGCTGGGACCTGCGTCCTCCGACTGCCCTGCTGCAAGCTGATTCCCCGCTATATTGGACCATTCACCATCAGGAGGCAGATCAACGACATCATCTACAGGCTTGAACTCCCTTCTCACTACCGTATCGCACCTACCTTCCATGTCTCACTGCTCAAACCCTGTGTTCACCCTATGTCTGCTTCTTCCCCAGGGCCTGACGAATCCGGCGTACCTCCTCCTCCCGAAATCGCGGAAGAGGAGACCATCTACAGAGTCAATTCACTTTTGGACTCCCAGCGTCGAGGCGGCCGCCTAGAGTATCTCGTAGATTGGGAGGGATTCAGCCCCGAAGAGAGATCATGGGTTCGTAGAGATGATGTGCTAGATCCCTAACTCCTCAGTGACTTCCATGATCGTCACTCAGATCGTCCCGCTCTCCGGAGCCGCGGCCGTCCTCGATGTCGGCAGCGGGCATCGGGAGCCGCCCGTGGGGGAGGGGGGGGGGTTTGGGGGGGTCAACTGTCAGGGAGAGTCCAGCCTCGTCAGGCCCAATCATCTCACACACACGTTCACAATCACCGGAGTACTAATCAGCCGCACCTGTCACCACCTCCTCAGCACTAGTTTAAATGCACAGTCACTGCAGTCACACTTCGTCTGGTCTTGAGTTCACTACGCTACTCCTTACCTGACTCACTGAACCCGGACTCCATCCTGATACCTTCCTGTCTCTGTGCCATCCTCTTCAGCCCGACCCACCAAGGAACCCTTCATCACGTGAGCCCGATCCCTTCCATTTCATAGACTGTTGCTCTAACTCGTTTGCTCTCCATCTCTCTCTCTCTCTCCCAGCACCTGTTCAATAAAGCTCTGTTTACTTTACCTCTCCGTCCCTGGTCTCCTTCTGTACTGTGACAGATACTATTATAAATTATGCGCTTCGACTTTAATTGCAATAAATTGTCAAAATTGTTTATTGGCAAGGATGCACACAAGGGAAGATCATTTTAACCCTTAAATGGGCAGTGTAAAACTGGGTAAAATCTGGTATGAAACTCTGGCATTAACAAACAACCTTTCTACATTTTAGCAAATGAAAACTTTATGTTTATATTGTCTAAATTCAAGCGATTAACTGGCCTGGCCAATATATCAGTCTATCACAGCAGCTGTCTGACTGTGTGAGGAATTCCACACATCATCTGTGTGACTGACCAATCTATAGACCATTGCTGAGAGACAGAGACTGAAAAAAACATGTCAATATCAGATTGACAGGAAGCATCGGCAATTTAGTATGTCCAAAACACTCTAAAAGATGCTGCATGGTGCAGATGACGGACTACGATTTGTGTGTGTGTGTGTGTGCGCGAGATAAGCTGGCACAAGATTGAATGTTGCTTCTGTGTGGGGGATCTCTCCTCTGAATTGTGCCTGGTGCGTGTGTGAGAGAGGAGACAGAAAGAAAGAGAGATAGAGCGGTTTGAATGAAACTGTTTCTATCACTGTTTCCAGGGTGCCGTTTTAAACCAAATGCAATCACAAAGCGCTGCAGGGACCGGGCGTCTACAGTGACAGCTCTAAACAACACAGGCAAACTCCTCCTTTACCTTCCAACTAACAGCTCCGCCACGCTCCCCATCTCTGTCTGCAGCTTTTTGTCTCTCTGATTCACTCTCTGATTACCTTTGTCTCTCTTTTTATCTCTCTCTATAACACACACACTCTTTCTCTCTCGCTCATTATATACCACCTAAGAATGTCAATTTATAATGCAATCTGACTCATACAGCCTTCAATATTTTTTTTGTTCAAATGCCACGAGTGTTGCTTGTGTAGGAGTGCACTAAAGTCCCCTCGCACTTCAAACTGTTCTGAGATACACTGATTTGTGTTAAGTCTTTATCAAAGTTCATGCTGCTCTAGTTGATGAACAATGGACACACAAAGCACGAGTACTATTTGAAATGCTAACAATCTGTGCAAGCTTGTAAAAGAAGTGCAATTTAGAATACTTTTAAAAAGGGTAGTTATCATAAATAATATATTTAATGTTTTCAGACACTAAATGTGACATTGCATGCTATTTACTATGAAATGAAAATGCCTTATAGTTTAAATTTATATTAAATGCAATCATTTTGACCAACTTAAAGGCACAATATGTAATATGACGCATTGACTGAGTGTGGGATCATGGGAGTTGTCGTCTTCATCCCCACAGCCGTAGCAATCCGACGGCAGAAATCATGTTCATGGATGAGCTAATGATTTATTAACGTAATAGAATGAAGCAGGGTGAGGCTGAAAGCCGTCTAAGCGAAAACGAGGCAGCTGAACGAGCGTGACACATGGCTCGAAAGCAGTGGAGCTTTTATTATGCCACAGTCGACCGTTTCCGCTCCTTCTGGTCGTGCGTATGTGGGGGAAAAAAAAGCAGGGCTGTTTTATCATACTAGATACATTTGAAAGTTCTGTTATAATGCTACTCTGTGTGGTCGTCACCGGCCTATTAAAATGCACAACATATTAAAGCATCTTTGGTGTTTCCATGGTTTCTACAAAACAACAAAACCGGAAACGAGGTTGTCATGATGTTCATGGCAGGGACGCAAGACATTATGACACGGCCCAAGTCATAGCTAAAATTGTTATTTCTCTGGATTTAAAATTCTTCGAAACATTTGATACTGGTAATACACAATCCAAAATATATAACACTGTTCTAGTGGTGTTTGGATATTTTAATAAAAAAATCTTACATATTGTGCCTTTAAGAGCCTTACAACGTACCCTTAATATGTAATTTTCAGAATTACTTGTCTTTTTTTTAAATGTCTGATACAACCATTTCTGGTAAGCTAAAAAAATATTTTAACATAATTTTCTATTGAAACTTAGGAAACATTTTATTTAGTGTTAATTAATATTATTCATTTCTTAACTTGTATAATTACAACTGTAACAGACACCTTCGACAAACGTTGTAACCGAAAATGATTAGATGCACCGAAGTTCTGCCCACCGAAATTTTGGGCCGAAAAAGCAAAAAAAAGCTCTTTCTTTTCTCTGTGTCGGCCCAATAAGCGAAAGACCGAATAAAAGTTGTAAACCGACACTGATAGAACACGAATCAAATAGCAACCAGCGCAGGGTGAGAGGTGCGCACTCTTTATTATGCAGCACACACTTCAGCAGTGTGGAAGCATTTAAAACTGTCTGAGAAACTTGTCCTCTTCCAAAAGAGGAAGATATCCGCTTCGTCATGCCTGGAGCTGATCTTGCTGGTTGCTGAGGAAATACTACAATTTTGCGCTGTGGATCACCGGATCGGCTTTTCACCGTGGACAAAGCAGAGTCCAGCCCCGGGGGTCGTCACATGTGGTTGCCGCTCCTTCATCGAATACTCCGGCCGCGCCGTTCTCAACCCCGCCACCTCTGCTCACTCTAACCCGGCCTAGCTCACGCTTGCCCGGCTTCAGCTCACGCTAAGCCGCTGTGTTTTTCGTTGTGAAAGCGAAACTACTTTGTTTGGTCTTCCAAAAGAGGACACGACTACAAATCAGTGGTTAAGTTGTATTTACAACACTGTTCCAACAGTTTAACCCAAATATCCAGATGTGTGCAGTCATTTTATGGAGGACTGTTTCCTGATTTTGGTAGAGTTGACTACAATGCCGGCAGTTTCTGACTCCCAGTCTGTAAGTACGTTTTTTATATTTAAAGGATTTGCCCCTGATGATTCAAACGTGAGTTTTGAGAAGTGTAGAGTAGCACATGTTGTTTATCATTTCTCTGATCACAAACGCAGACAAATGGTTTTATGTTTACGCGGCGCAATAAAACGCAACGCGTAAAAAGACAGTACAAGTTCTTATAATCATTAATTATTACTCACTGGATGCAACAAATGCCTCGTTTTTTTTAATGGGTTTTAATGTTTTTGTCTCGCGCTCCGACCGGGACACGGCATCACAATATGGTAATGGGCGTAACTTTTCCGTCACATGCTTGAGGTATTCGGCCAATCGCAATGCACTGGCTAGCTGGCCAATCACAGCACACCTCGCTTTTTCAGACCGATGAGCTTTTGTAAAAATCGACGCGTTTCAAAAGGCGGGGCATAGAGGAGAAACATATAATGTACAGTATGTGGAAAATAATCTGTGTTTTTACTTTAAACCACATAAACACATTTCATTACATTACAACACAAAATAATGTTCTTTTTAGCAGCTTCATATGACCCCTTTAATATTACATTTATTATAACAGTCACACATAGTGTTCAAATTGGGATCTGTAATAATTTCTAATGTTTTAAAAGAAGTCTCTTCTCAGCAAGGCTGCTTTTAATTGTACAGTACAAAAAAAAAATGCATGCCTGATTCAAGAAGGGGGTCTGATGGCCAAAAAAATATTATTTTACTAACTTATTAATTTTAAGTTAAATTGTGCTTTGTTGGTATAGTGTCTGCTAGAATGTTAAAAATGTTTAGTGTTAAATATTTTTAAATTGTTGTTTTGTAATTGATTTTTTTTCTTTAAAAAGCAAGAAAAACAGTAAAAAGCACATTTTGGCCTTTTAATTTATGCAATGGTGAAACTTTTTTTTTGGCAAAATACATGGGGGAAAAAACTCTGTATTCGGTATTCGGCCTTCTGCCCAGTGTTTAATTTTGTTCGGTTTCGGCTTCGGCCAAGAATTTTCATTTCTGTGCATCCCTAAAACTTATGTCATGTATACATACACATTTGTAATGATGAAGTTATATTTTAGTACATTTAACATATATTAATTTTAAAAGCAAATGTAAATACATACACTACACTTAAAATTACAATCAAGTAATTTACATGAGCTAAGATCAAATTTGTCAAGAGTCAAGATATCAAAAGTGTAGGCTTTAAAGCATGACAAAAGATGATTAATGATTAATAATAAAGAATTAAAATGTACTTTAAAGCTAAGCTACTTAAGTGTGTTACGAAACAGTCATGAAACTGTACTGTAAGTTCACTTAAGTAGCCTTTTATTTCAATATTATATTATCTTCAAGTACATTTTTTAATATACTTTTAAAATTTGAAGTATACTACAAGCACACATTCAACACAATTTAATACACTTTTTCACAAGGGCAGCATGCACTACAACTTGATAATATTCAGAATTTGAAGTACATGCTGTATTTAAAAAGACAGAGAGGATTTATAATGATGTACAGTGGAACTACAGCTTGAGAAAAGATGGCGTTATAATAAGACTCCATGCCACAAAAGTCGCTTTCACAAGGAAAAACAACCATTATCTATTGTGTGAGCCAATTTATAAAAGTCATTAACATGATGGAAAAACTGTAGTCCAGGGACTAATGGAACATTCCAGGAACAAGGGGCTTTTTAGACATACTGATGAAACCCAAAGTCATCCATCTTTCTTCTCATCGCATAAACATAAGGCGTATAAATGAATAATGGTGATATAACTAACCCATGCAGCTGTGGCGAGCACAAAGCGCTGTGAGTAGACCACTGCAAAAAGCCTGCCTTATTTATACCTCCCGTGTTATGTGCATATTTCAAATAAGTCTACAATGTATGAACCCAGGCCTTCCTCGTAGAGAAGAATTCTTTCAACTTTTATACTGTATTGGTTTGTATTTAATTGTGATGCAAGCATTATCTTCCACCATTTGTCTTATTTGCAGTTTTTCAAGCTTTCACATCATTCTGCAACAAACAGCACAGTATATAGAAAACACGCAGGCTGTCCCCAGTCGAATAGGACTGTTTACAGACTATTTACTATTGAATCACAACACTATTGATATTCCTCTTCATATTCTTTTTTCTCTGCAATTAATTCAGCATGAACAGCTTAAAGTACAGACCTATTTCAAACTACACTGTATTAGAGTACAAGAAAATTGTTTGACTTCAAAATTTCACATTTAATTCTAATTTGTTACTTGCCCATTTTTGTAATTATTTGTGAAAATTACTAGCAATTTGAGTAAACTTTTTCTTTTTTTCAGTGTGAGTATTCAACGTTTTATGAATTGGACAATGTCACACTGGTTCTGGTGAGGTTTTTTTAATAACTGTAAGTAATTGAAAGTAAATTCATTCATTTAAGTGAAAGCTAGACTGGTCAGTGTTTATAATAAATATTTGACACTTTATGAGTATCTGAATGACAGGCAAGGAAAAGCACATTTTGTGAACAAACTGAACAAGCCGAAGATTGCACCCAAACATAGATGAATAAAGTTTTATGTTCAGCATAAAAGTAATCCTGAAGTCCTCCAAGGTCAGCTTTACTACGGTCGATATCTGTTTTGAGATGAAAGATGGCATCAATTAACAACTTGCATTGTATGAAAATAGAGAGCGAAAGAAAGACTGCAGAGATACAATAGACATTATTATGTAGGAAATCGATTGTCCAGATGAGTGGTCAGTTATTCCAGACAAAAGAAATTCATTAAACAAAAATATTTGACTTGAAGTATTTTAGAAAGCTATGTGTAATAATCTAAAATAATAATCCCTTGACACAAAAACTTTTTTTTTTTGGTTTTGTAGCCTCTTTTGTCCCAATATTCTCAGTACAAGAATCACTACATATAATGTTTTCACTATTGAAAACTGAATATGCAGTGAAGTCATTTTAATATTTGCATTCTAAATTGGGATTTAATTTCTTGGATTCTTTTTTTGCATTCAAAATTTATATTGGTCTTTTCCTCATTAAATATGTAAATAAAGCAGAGACCCTGCATTGCTTGCAATAAGCAATATTAGGAAATGCAAATATATTTTTTATTATTATGTCACAAGACTTTCTTCCAGTTTAAGTAGAAGTAACAATAGGCTAGCTTTATGCATAATTAATAATGTAGGTATAAACAAGCCATAAGTATGTTAAAGGGATAGTTAAAAAAAAGAAAATTCTGTCATCATTTCACCCTCATGTCATTCCAAACCCGTAGAACCTTCGTTCATCTTCGGAACACAATTAAGATATTTTTGATGAAATCTGAGAGCTGTCTGACCCTCTATAGACAGCAATGCAACTGAAATGTTCCCAAGTCCAGAGACGTAGCAAGGAGATCGGTAAAATAATCCATGTGAAATCAGGGATTCAACCATAATTTTACGAAGCTACAAGAACTTTTGTGCGCAAAGAAAACAATAATAATGAATTTATTCAACAATTCGTCTCCTCTGCATCACCCATTAGCGCCATTTTGGAGAGTATCTGCTGGACGAAACAACTTATGCTGTTCTGTGTCAGCTTCGTCCGCGGGATAGCTGTTTCCCGTGTTCAGATCAATCACACAACAACAACGTAGGAAACAGATCCGGCATGACGCAGCTGACACAGAACAGCATACGTCCAGCGGATACTCTCCAAAAAGTTTTTTTTCTTTTGCGCACAAAAAGTATTCTCGTAGCTCTGTAAAATTACGGTTGAACCACTGATGTCACATGGATTATTTTACAAATCTCCTTGCTACATTTCTGGCCTTGGGAACATTTAAGTTGCATTGCTGTCTATGGCAGGGTAAGACAGCTCTCAGATTCCATCAGAAATATCTTAATTTTTGTTCCGAAGATGAACGAAGGTCTTACGGGTTTGAAACGACATGAGGGTGAGTAATTAATGACACAATTTTCATTTTTGGGTGAACTAACCCTTTAACATCAACTTCTCAGCTCAGCAGAATATTTGCTCTTGCTAATAGCTCTTGCCTGCCATAGATAATATCTCTAGCCTTGTTATAAATGCATTAAAGGTCTGTCACACAATATGGAGACTGAAGCTCAGTGCAGGTCCCAGAGTCCCCGGTCAAATCTCAGAGAGATGTAGCAACTTCTCCAAACAAGCAGAACAAGCAGAGAGTTCGTGTCGTTTCTGTTGGAACAGGACTGTACCTGATATCCTGAGACCAACAGCCTGTTTGAGTTTCTTTAAACCACACAGTGTTTAAATGACAGAGTAGTGATGCCTGTGATGAAATATTCTAATGGAAAGAAATGGCCAACGGTCTTCTGTTTTCTCTTTCATTTGCTGATCAGTGAAAATCCGGGGTGTTAATAAAGTGAACTTCTTGAATGCTGCACTCTTAAAAATAAAGGTGCTTCAAAAGGTTCTTCGAGCGATGCCATAGAAGAACCATTTTTGGTTCCACAAAGAACCATTCAGTCAAAGGTTCTTTAAAGAGCCATCTCTTTCTTACCTTTTTATAATCTGAAGAACCTTCTTTCGCCACAAAGAAGCTTTTGTGAAACAGAAAGGTTCTTGAGATGTTAAAGGTTCTTTATGGAACCATTTAGACAAAAAGGTTCTTCTATGGCATCGTGAAGCACCTTTATTTTTAAGAGTGTGGGTGTCATGTTGTGGTTTGTAATACTGACAGACAGTAATGGATTTGCAGCATCAATACCAGTTGGTTTTAATGGAGTCCTGTCATTAAGGCTGACATCACACATCATTGTTTTACACAACCGAAAGACTGACTAATGTCTAAAGATCAAATCGATTTGTTTTGTGCCGTTCAGTGGTTTGACAGAAATGTGTCGCTTTTAAATGGGGATTTGGTTGTGGGCCTCTAAATTTACAGATTATAGCATACATTAATGATTAGTCTACTTCTGAACAAGAAACAGGGGGAAAAGAACATGTAGGTTATATAAAAAAAATCTGAAATATATTTAATGCAATTCTTTTCAAAGTTTGTTTACACAGACTTTATAATGACTTGAAATGTTTTTTTTTTTTTTTTTTTGCATAATAGCAGCCCAATAATTGAATGAATATATCAAACAACACAAATATTTAATCACCAACTAGAACCTATCGTTGTCGTGAGCAGCCTACTATGATTTCAGTATCTACTTTGTTATGTTGTACGTGCTACAACATAACACTTCTAAATTAAATAAGTAACCACTCCAAATCATTCATAAGTGTTTTAGATTCACTAGAAGAATCAGCTCCGAAGAGTCATTCGTTCGGGAATCGTCACGCAATTTTTCGTTTGAGATGCATTTCTTTTATTCACTAAAAAATCGCTTTTGATTGGCGATGTACTATGTTTTTGATTAAATAAAAATAACCGATTTGTGTAAATCAATCATTTGAGATTAGGACTACCGGTATGATTTGATCCTCTTAAAGGAACCGGCACATAAGACTCACTCATTTGGAAATCTGATTACACTGGTCTCGCTTTATTGTTTTTGATTCACCAAAAAGAATCGACGGATAAAGAGTCATTCGTTAGGGAATCTTACTAAACTGGGCGGCGCGCTGCGCGGTTGTTTCACGATGTGGATTTATAGTATCAGCGCTGGCTGCGCTATATAGGTACAGTAGCTAATGAATAGTAGTGCAATAAATACTGGCAGAACATTTTACCTCAGAACTTCGGATGCATGTTCCAGAATTTATGAATAATTCGGTGCTTTTAAAAATGCAGCCGGTTATGAAAAACCGGTACTCGTAAATGTCTCCGTAACAGCCGTTCAGCTTTAACTGTTTGAGCTTATAGCCAGCTGCATGTCACATTTTCTCCCTCACCTTGCAGTTTCAGTTAATATCAATATAAAGCTGCAATCACATCTGCTTATGTCCTGAAGCATGCATTAGTGTAAACAATCAGCAGAGACTAAAGTGGTCTTGCATTAGTCAACGTGGGCAACATCATCGTCATCCTGATGGAAGAGAAATCACTGATGAATTATTGGTCAGAAGAATTTGTTTAAACGATAACCCAAGCAAACAATGTATTTACGCATCAAATCTACACTTTTCAAAGTTATTTAAATGCGTATCCCCCGCAAGAAAACTTCTGCAAGGATGGGCGCAACTGGTTGATAAAGACAACAACTTTCCAAGTAGGTTCTGGGTAAGAAAGCGGTGTCTTACCTTCCTCCCGGGGATTTCCGCCTACAATTTCCAGTAAACCGTTAAAGAGAAAAACCGATAGCATTACAAGCACATATCGTGTCGATGAAATGTGTCCGTTTTTCTGTCTGTGTTTGGTATACATCCCTGTGGCTCTCGGTGCTGTTCTCCGTCTCGCCTCTCGCTGTAGTCACTCGCCAGCGTGAGAGGAAACAAGAAGAAATAGATGTAATTGAGTCAGCTAAGCTCTGCCCTCTTGATTTGCGTGAGCCACACGAACCGTTATATGTTCATTAAACTGTCCTACTATGAGCAGGCAGAGAACACAACCAAGGCAGGAAGGGTAAGAACTGTGAAGCCTTGGACACTTGAAAGCACGCGCCAGGGCTTTCCTCCGGGCATAGTGAATAGCCAATATGGCTCAATGATCACTGTATTCAGCAGACCCCTGCAGAGAAAAAAAAACAGCCTAAGCTGGTTTGCTGGTCTGAAATGGTCTCTCAGCCTAGTCAGGCTCGTTTTAGACGGTTGGTTTATGACTGATGTAGAAAAGCCAAAGCCCATTTCCACCACATAAGGATCCTTCTTTAAAGAAAAGAAGAAGAAGAAAAGATTTGTGGCATAAATTACAAGATAGTAAGTCACAACTATGAGTCACAACTAAAAAAGTCTCAATTGTGACATTAAAAAGTAAAACTTATGAGATACAAGTCTTAATTACAGTATAAGTCAAACGTACAAATGCTGACATATGTCATATTGGAGATAAAATCTCAAACTTATGACTTTTTAATTTCATAGTTATGACTTAGTAAGTCATAATGTTGACTTTTATGTCATAATTATGATTTACCCACTTGATTTTTTTTTCTTATCTGGCAGGAATGGGCTTAATTAAAGATGTAATAATAATTTAATATTCAGACTAATATGACTGTTCTTGAATTCTGGGAAAAACTCAATTTTTTAAAAAACATTTTACCTTTAAAAGTAATACTTTGTTACAAAACTTAATTCATATACATTTTTAGTATATTTTTACTTAACATAGCCTATATAATATATAATATGTGACCCTCAACCGCAAAACCAGTCATAAAGGTCAATTTTTTTTTTATTGAGATTTATGCATCGTCTGAAAGCTGAATAAAAAGCTTTCCATTGATGCATGATTTGTTAGGATTAGGATTAGCAATATTTTGGCTGAGATACAACTATTTGAATATCTGTAATCTGAGGGTGCAAAAAAAAAAATCACAATATTAAGGAAAATCGCCATTAGAGTTGTCCAAATGAAGTTCTTATCAATGCATATTACTAATCAAAAATAAAAATTTTGATATATTTACGGTAAAAAATTTACAAAATATCTTCATGGAAAAATGATCTTTACTTAATGTCTTAATGATTTTAGGCATAAAAGAAAAAATCGATAATTTTGACCCAGCCGTTGGGGGCTATTGCTAAAAAAATGCACCTGCAAGGGTATTTTTTAGTCACTAGCCACATACATTGTATGGGGTCAAATATCGATTTTTCTTTTATTGATTCACCCCAGTGCTGGGTAAAATAGGGACAAACCCAGCAATTGGGTTGTTTTGACCCAGCGGTTGGGTTACTATCCAGAAGGTTGGATTACGTTACAAACCGCTGGTCAAAACAGCCCAATTGCTGGGTCTGTCCCTTTTTTACCCAGCACTGGGTTATCTTAACCGCCCCCTTTTTTAAGAGTGTCGCATAGTTTCACCTGCACTTTTGAATTCTGTTGTTTCCACAATTCTGCATTTTTTTTTTCCCAGCAGGCACATAACAGCATTGTGATCCAAGATGTAATGCTGGCAGAGCGGCTGTGGGCCTGGGAAGAAAAAGCCCCACAATGAAACAATGGATCTCTTAACAGAGCACGTGGTGTGTGGTTTCTGTGACTTTATCATTACTCAGTCACCAGGAAATGTTATATCCATTCAGATTTTAAACACAGCAATACCATCAAAACAAAGCATGCAAGCGGCTTACAGCACACACACAATAGGCCTCCTGCAACTTTGTACATCCAAGCCATAAAAGAGATTGTGTAGAGCCAACCAGTCTTGTAATTCAAACTGTGGGAGTTAAAGCTTTGGCCAGCTGCCTGCAGTTCTTTGCCTAAAGAAACATACAATAGTGTAATATATACTTTTGGCTCCACGGTGCCATATGCTCTGCCACGTAAGCTTTGGGAGTACAAAACAAGCCACAGAACTGAATCAAGGATTTAGAGTGCTCAGAAGTTAATACACATGACAGAATGCTTGTGGAGGGTGGTGTGCCATGAAATATCTTCTTGCTTCCCCACATCAAAAAGACTCTTTTCATCATAATGTACTTTTATACTATATTATATGCAGGTAAAATTATTATATTATATTATGTTAATATGTTATGTTGACTTAAATCAAGTACTTGAGAAGCAAGCAGAACTACTTACAATACTTAAGATTTTTTTCTAAAAACGTTTTTTGTGCTTTTTTTATATTATTGCGTTATGTAAGTATGTCTGCCTTTTCACTGGACTCACTGAAAACTTTGAGCGATATCTCATCTTCTAGGGTCATGCCAGATATACACCAGATACCTTAGCCCGATGAAGCTATGATAAATATTGCATTTGCAGACAGATGAGAAATGATTTATTTTTGACCCTGAGTTGTGTCTTTCATAAACTCATTTTTGGATGGCTTATTTAATGGAAGAGATTGTAGAGCTTGTAAGTAAGTCTGGTGAAATAGATCTGAAATTAGAACAGTAAATCTTCCCAACAGGTAATTTGGCTATCGGGCTGTCAGATGTGAGCTAGGATATAATCTTCTGCCCCCGACTCTCTGGTGCACCTCAGCTCAGTCTTAAAAGGCAGGTGGCTTTGCTCAATGATCAGAGAGGGCTTTAATCATGACTCAGTGAGGACCCCTTGTTGACCCGTAAACCAGAGGAGTTCCACATGTAAATGAGAGCAAATAATCAACATTCATGTCGCCAAGAAGGTGCTTGCACAGAAAGTCTAAGTGAGTTGTGCTGTTTCGTGATTGTAAATGTGAACTATTAAGTAAAAGGTGTTAAATTATTTTGTTTTGTTCTGATTAGATTATGTAAGTATTGAAGCCACATTAATTAGAATGCAAGTGGGAATGATGAGCTTCAAATAATGCATAATGTAAAATTTTGAATAAAACATGATCTGAGTTTTCTAAGTAAATACTTAGCAGATTACTTGAATTTTAAGTTGTCAACAATCACTCTATACGGGAAACTTAACAAATTTGTCATATTTAGCACCTTTCGTTGTTGTTCCAAACCTGTATGACATTTCCATGCAACACAAAAGAAGATATTTTGAAGAATGTTCACAATCAAACAGTTATGTTTACATTTGACTTCCATTTTACCAAAACAAATTTCTATTTAAATAAACGAATATTTGTTTTTTGAGCCCAAATATTCGAATACAACATTTTTGAAAAATGCCCATCGCTATTTAGAAGAGTGGGCACACTTTAAACATTATAAATGTTGGAGGGTAGCCAGTAGTAAATTTCTGATATTTCTAAAAAAGAACTACTGAGACATTTATCATATTTTCATTTCTGTTCCACAGAAGTAAGAAAAAATCCCAAAGAGTGGTTAAACACGAAATGAATAACAAATTTCCTGGGTTGGCTAAACAGTCTACTCTCTCTCTCTCTCTCTCTCTTCTGCTCTCTCTCACACACACACACACTCACACAATCATGAAACACAGAATGTAGAAGAACAATGTCAACATCAGCCAACAAATATTGTAATTAATAAATAAAGGCATAACATTTTAAACATTTCTGCCAACTTTCCCAATTTGACATTCATGAAATATTCTTAAGCACACAGTCCAACCTTAGGTAAAATCTTAATATTCAGTTGACTGTTGTCTTTGTGTATGACAGTGTTTATATTTTGCTCATATTGCTTGCACTATATGTTTACACAACTGCTGCTGCAAAAATATGTTTACATTGAGTTTTTTTTTTTTTTAGATAGGAGAATAAAATCTATGAGGATTAAATTCACAAAATTACTGTTATTTAAGAGGGGTTTGAGTCTAAAAGGACTGCTGGGGAAAAAAACAAAACAAGCATTTGAACTCAAAAACATAATAGTTATAGGCTATGTGTATACAAGGCTCATTAACTAAATAACTGGAGGCAGAGTTATTTTTAACTCCATGTAGATCACAAACCTCTATTAATACACTTCAATTAATACACACTAATTGTTGTCCTTGATTTGGAACAACATCTGGATGACAGTTACAGATGTCTTCATTCAATCTTTATCTCTTTCATGTACATCACCTTTATGTATTAACATTCATTTACTTTCATATTATGTTACTGTGATTAACCATTGTTAATGTTATTCTTATGTTGTGTTGTGTATTGTAATCTCAAAGATTTTTTACATCACAAGATGATTTTGGTAAGCAGCAGTTGTATTTTCTTGGTAACGGTTGTGGAATTTATGCTGGTCAGACAAAGACTGATCATAAAGAAGAATGCAACAAAGATTATTCAGTTCTTTTATCACTTTATCTCATGCTTTCTGCTCTTTCTGTATCTGCATCTCTTGTAAAAATATAAGAGTTAACATGCCAAGGTGTTAACTGCTTTGAATATCAGACCAAAACCTGGCACGTCCTGACAGAGAGAGATAGTGAAAGACTGGATCTTAAACATTTGATTAATTGACTTTTCACATGATGTATTACACATTACAATTACAATTATCATTCAGCCATAAAATGTACTTTAAAAGAATGCCAAAGACTCTAAATGGGACACTATCCCAGCCATTCAGTGTAACTGAGGTTTAAATACTGGTGAACTTCTAGCACAGCGTCAAACTGGTATCAAGCCAATCTCAGACCTATGCGAGAGACATATATTCAACTGTGCTACGTTTGTACTCCATAATTGTCAATTCATATTTCATGTTACAGGCACATTGCAATTAATCATGGTCAGGTCATTTCATGGACATTTTATTCCCAAAGTATTCAGAAAACTTTAATAAATTAATAAATCTCATACAGCAGCTGTAACAACTGACTTGTTTTGAATGTTTTAATTCTGACATAAAACCAGAACAATAACAAGAACATTTAACAATGCATAAAGCGTTACACCTTGAACATGTACAAAGTTATGGGGTCCTGTTATAAACAAAACAAAAAATGTAGTAATAATGCATGACTTAAAAAGCTGTTGAAACTGTCAAAAAGAATGGGTTGCAGTTCCAAGTGAAACTTCTAGATTCACATCAGCTCATAACTTGTGGCAGGGGATGAAGTAGACACTCAGCACTACTTAACATCAGCACCTCACATTCTGAATAATGTACCTCCAGCATGACAACCTTAAGAATGTACACCGTTCCCTCCAATGTGTGCATGTTATCACACTGTCATCACTCGAATGCGAGCCATCACAGGACTTTACACACAAGACAAGATCTGCTGTGACAGCTCTTTCATATTCTCAAACAAAAAGTATATTTTCATAATCTTATATTTATTTACCACATTTCCCATCAGTAAAAACATTATTTTATGATTTACAATGAGTTTCTGAATCTAATATCTTAATGTGGATAATGATTCTTTATTAAATAAACATATTGATCAATATTAAATCATAATACTCTGAACCTTTTTTACTATGCCAATAAAGCTACTTAAATTTGAATTTGCCAATTTTTCAGACCATGTTTCTGTTTATATTCAACACTGATTACTTTCATGTGACTGATCAAGCTAATATATGAAGCAAGAATGAGTAACAAAATGCTTTCTTTTTGTCCAGATTTGACTAATGCAAACAAGCTTGGATTAAATATGCTTTAATATTCTAAATATATATCCAAATCAAGTACCTGAGTATGTGGAATCCACAGTTCCCACCACTATAGGGAACACAGTCAGGTTTATATGTTTATATAGATAAGCTAAAACCGCCATCTAGTGGTTATATGATATGATACGATAGTATTACAGAAGATAAATGGTGAATAAGTTAGAGATAAATATTTTAATAAATATTTTAGTAATATTTAGTAAAATCCCCTTAAATTACAACGTTAAATAAAAATAATAATAATTGTATTACTGTTTGTTCAATTATTATTGAACCAAATTTGTGTTTAATAAATGGATCAGTAGACAGGTGAAATTATGCATGTATTAGGCTAGTGCAGATACTAGACCTTCATTAAAATTATCATCAAATCCTAAACATATATCATATAGCCGTTGAGAAGAGAAGGCACCTACACAGCTCGAAATTCATATGAACACATAGCCTAGTTGTACCCACCTTATAAAATAGTCATGTTTTTCATAATTATTTTTTTCAGTTTCTTTCTTTTTTTACATGTATAGTTACATTTAAAACTCCCATTCCGCACGCAATAACGATCCTGAACCTAATGAAGATTAAATGGTCTTGGGGAGATGTGTTCTATTGACCAATCCTATAAGAGTAACTGAGAGTCAGCGAGAGCTCAATTATTATTGGCTACAAGAGAAGGTGCCCCGCCCTCCCCCTCACGCTGGTCAAAACTCAGTTTATGAGAAGCTGCCACAATTGTAAACGCAGAGAAAAGGAGAAGAGCAAGCGTCAAATCCTGTCAGCGGCAGTCGCCCGCGTCCACTTCCGGTGGCATCCCCAGCGCACACAGTCCGCTTCTTGCAGCTGCCCGTCTTTCTCGCCGTTTTCTGCAGTTTGGCTGCATTTAAACTACACTGTGTCTACTTCCAGGGCTTAGCCATCATATCAGAAGTGAGGGGCAGAAGCTGTTATATAATATCTGATTATATAGATATATATATATCTATATAATATAATAATATATATATATACTAAATATCCATATACACCCACCACACACACATATCGATCTACACACCACCACTATACTAAACACCATATATATACACACACGCGCCCCAACACACACTATATACACACACACACCAACATATACACACCATATATATACCACGACCCACCACACGCACACATATATACACACACACACACATACATATACATATATATTTACACACACACACACACACACCTATAACACACACACACAATATAAATATACCACACACACACATCATATATATACACCCCCACCACACACATAACACAACACACACACACATATTACACCCCCAACATACAATATTACCACACACACACACATATATTCCACACACAACACACACAACACATATATATACACCACACTATTAATAACACACACACACACACATCATATACACACACACACATCATACACACATCATACACACACACATCATATACACACACACACACCACACACACACATATATACACACACATTCACGCAGTGCCTTGCCTTGCTGATGTTGACAATAACCATAAATGAGTTGGTAATGTACTATACAAACACTTTGTTTTTGTTTCATTTTTATCACATCTAAGCAGAATAGTTCTGTACGTAATAATGCTATGTCGGTACACTGAATGTTCGTATACTTATTTTTACCGGAGAGATTTTTAAAAAGCCAAATAACCATATATATTATAATATATAACCATATTACTGGTGTGTGATTTATATATATAATATATATATAGATTATAATATACCTACTGGTGTCATCCTCCTGCATGAATAACATTCAATTTAATAGGCAAATGAAATAAGATTTTGTATTTTTACACTATGTATCATTCGTTTACTCAAAACCATAAATCTCAGTTTGTTTTTTTTACTTATTTTCCTTTATCCAAATCGAAACAAAGACAGTAATTATATACACAATAATTGTATTTGTCAACTGATGTTCAGCTGTTTATTTTTAGCTTTACTAGCGGCTGTCGCTGTTTGGACAGTTTTTTTGTACAAACTAGTGACTTTGAACACTTTTTGTAAATCACATTTTTTGTATACATGCGTTTTTTTATTTTTGTAATATCGATACTTTCTGCTCCCATTTTTTTTTCTTCTAAGACTCTGCCATCCTGCCTTGACTGATGGCAAACCGCTACAACCAAGAGCAGATGCATTCTCTTAAATTATGATCCTTGCGGAAAGTTTGGCAGTTTTGAGGTTATGTCAAATTTTGCATTATTTTAAACATTCATTATTCACATTATAAAAGTGATGAGTGGAAATTGGTCAGTTATTCCAATTAAGTATAGAATTTTTGGAATAATATATATATTTATATATGTCAATACATCACCAAACACAAACGGAACGTATCGCTTGCCACTCTATATACCTGTATGTGGGCTTTACACCTTAACTGCAGAGACCCCACATTCCTCATTAGTCAAGCACTTGGATGACAGCACAAGAAAAATTTCCATCTCGCTAGAGGCTGTGAAAAAAAACCTGCTCTTGCCATTGTATTGAGGATGTTCTCTGTCTTGCTTGTATAAAACTAATTTTTCAATTTTTCTTTGCATATACCGCATACATCGTATCTGTGCCTGGAACTGCAGCTGAGAAGCAGATGTTTCTAACAGAATTGATTTTGCCTGAGGTGAGCTATAGAGGTGTGTACTAAATTAACAATTAGAATAGGAATTTCATTTAAAGCAAATAAATTGATAAGCAAGTGATGGCTTTGAGGCCTCTAAAGCTACGGGTGTCAATATAATTTGAGGAGCAACAATCAAGAGATTATATACCAAGTACAATAAAATGGAAGCATGACTTCACACTTCTTCTTTAATTGTTGGCTTCCAAACTGCAGTACTTCAGTATAAGTAGCAACTTAATTGAAAAGATTAAACTGGAGCCTTAAATGTGGTTAAAGTTGTCTGTCACATTAAAATTAATACTGTACATTTCTTAGGTTCTGATTTATTGGTTGCAAACCAATGTCAATATGTGCCTATATATGGCCGAATCTGTGCTTCTGAAGTGCACATCTTTCGAAGGAAAGAAAAGGTAGAGGATATTTTTTCATTGTGGGTGTTCATACTTACTCTTTGTATAACATCTTTAAATACATAATTCCTGTCATGACATTAGGGGGATTTCCATGTCAAGCTGATGCCATTGTAATTAGGTACCGATTTTCTTTCTTTTTTTTTCAGTGTTGCAGAGATCAGAACAGGTGAGGACACAGAAAGCACCGAAGAGGTAAGACATTTTTAACAACAGCCCATTTTTAACAGCCTCCCACCCCCCAAACATTAACCTCACTTGATTTATTCAGTGGCAACACCTAAATGGGGGAAGCCTATAACCCATTCACAAACATCAAAAAGTAATAAATCTTAAATAATGATCCTTGAGACTTTGCTTTGTATGTTTTTGCTGATTATTCTACATGCATTTTACATAATTTTCATGTGTCATCAAAAAGAATAAAAATGGAGAATAATATAAACATGGTACATGAATGAAATAACATTTTTGTAATATAAAATATCTGGCAAATATCTGTGGGATTCCTGATAAATGATACATAACAGTTCAATGAGTTAATTCTGAAGGAACTGGATTTGATTCAGATCCATTAAAGTCTTAAATGACAGAAGAACTGATAGACAGCATTCATTATAATAAAATATCATATATTTCTTAAAAATGTTGTAACAGCTTTATGTTCTCTTCACGTTTGAAGCATTAACATCAGTATACATGAAATTATTTGACCATATTTGTTATTTACTGCAGGAAATCCTTCTTCTGAGAGACGCCAGGACTGCACAGGACTGGTGTAGCAAGAGAAACTGGGATGGAAAAATACAATTTCCCATTGTCCTTTCAATGGAAAAGGAGCAACAAATTGCATCCCAATGCAAATTGCAGAGCTGGATGGGTGAATATGACGAAAGTTCTCCTGCCGAACTGTTCACTTTTGTATTTGGGAAACAAAAAGATTATGAGGTTGATTGAGGTTAAATGGTTGATAAAGCAAAGTACAAAATCTTCGCCAGATTTGAGGAAGAATATGTCATCCTTCAGGATCATAAATAAAAAATCAATCAATGATAAAAATACATGGACACTTCATTTCCAGCGATATCGTAAACTTGATTGCAAATGATTGCAAAGATATTATTTAAACTGAGCCGGATGTTGACATCACTGAATTCATTGATGAACTGCCTTTAACTGAAAATTTAGTTTTTACTATTGTCATTTTGCTTTATTGACACTATTTTCCTAATTAATTCTGTTCAGTTGCTTTGACACAATCTGAATTGTTAAAAGCACTATATAAATAAAAGTGACTTGACTTAAATAATACTCATAAACTTAGTGTCCTCAATTATAACTGTCTCATGTTATTTTATATAATATATATCTATTAATATATATATATGCGTCGGTCACACTTTATTTTTGGGTCCAGTTCTCACTATTAACTTAACTATTGACTTTTGCCTATATAAACTATTAATTACTGTTCAGGTATTGGGTAAGATGTAGAATAAAGTCACGCATAATAATGCACTAGTATGTGCATTATGAGTACTAATAAACAGCCAATAAGGATGCAAACGCAACTAGTGAATAAGAAGTGTTACCTAAAATAAATAATAAATTTTGGTCACAGTGTCCCTGTTGTGGTGCCTGGAATGGCCCCTTGACAGCCGCTCTCCGTTTCTGTGTTACATGTGTTTTGAACTCCATTTCCCATAGTCCCTTGCCTGTCTTGTCTGTTCTGATCACATCACCTGTTAGGCATTTACTCATCATCCCATCACTACATATACCATGCTCACTCTGTCTGTCTTTGCTGCAGTATTATTCGATTCTGATGTTTGTGTTTGATGTTGTTAAGGTTACATCGTGTTATATGTTCCCTGTGTTTTGGATTACCTTTTGCCACGTTTCTGTTCCGTTCTGTTTATTTTATACTTTAATAAACTGCACTTGGATCTATCCTTGTTTTCCCCTGGTGTTCCGTGCTGTTGTGTTGTGCATGAAGACAGTATTGGCTAGCGGCAGCAGCAGTTTTAACATTAAGTGACATGACATCTGGCACTCCTTATGTGTGTGTATGTTCTTTATGGGAAAATGCTTATGCAATTTAGCTTATTGGGTTCACATTCTGATCGTATCTGCTTGCTGCTATATAATATGCATCATCAAATCTTTTATTAAAAAAATGCGAACGGCTGCACAAACAATCGTGACTCCTTGCAATACTCGTGGCAGCTGATACATAATTTAATAATAATAATAATACAATTGTGGGAACTTTGCATCGTCATTTTAAAAAAACATCACTGCACGCCACTGAGAACAGTGTAGTTTTACCGAGCAAACAGCAGAAACGGCGAGAATGACCGTGGCAGCTGCCTCGAACTCTGGTAGCTGCCTTTGACTCCTGGCAAGAACTCTGGCAGCTGATACATAAAAATGTATAATAATTATAATAATACAATTGTGGGAACTTTGCAACATCATTTAAAAAAAGCATCACAGCACGCCACTGAGAACAGTGTAGTTTTACCGAGCAAACAGCAGGAACGGCGAGAAAGACCGTGGCAGCTGCCACGAACTCTGGCAGCTCCCAGTGGCAGCTGGGGACGCCACCGGAAGTGCTGCCAGAGAGAGCGCCAGTCCCTGCNTGGTATAAAACTATTTTTCAATTTTTTTCTTTGCATATTACCCTATACAAATCATATCTGTGCCTGGAACTGCAGCTGAGAAGCAGATGTTTCTAACAGAAGTGATTTTGCCTGAGGTGAGCTATAGAGATGTGTACTAAATTAACAATTAGAATAGGAATTTCATTTAAAGCAAAGAAATTGATAAGCAAGTGATGGCTTTGAGGCCTCTAAAGCTACGGGTGTCAATATAATTTGAGGAGCAACAATCAGAGATTATATACCAAGTACAATAAAATGGAAGCATGACTTCACACTTCTTCTTTAATTGTTGGCTTCCAAACTGCAGTACTTCAGTATAAGTAGCAACTTAATTGAAAAGATTAAACTGAAACCTTAAATGTGGTTAAAGTTGTCTGTCACATTAAAATTAATACTGTACATTTCTTAGGTTCTGATTTATTGGTTGCAAACCAATGTCAATAAGTGCCGATATATGGCCGAATCTGTGCTTCTGAAGTGCACATCTTTCGAAGGAAAGAAAAGGTAGAGGATATTTTTTCATTGTGGGTGTTCATACTTACTCTTTGTATAAAATCTCTAAATACATAATTCCTGTCATGACCATTAGGGGTTTCCATGTCATCTGATGCCATTGATTAGGTACAGATTATTTCATTCTTCCCCCCCCCCCCCCCCCAGTGTTGCAGAGATCAGAACAGGTGAGGACACAGAAAGCACCGAAGAGGTAAGACATTTTTAACAACAGCCCATTTTTAACAGCCTCCCACCCCCCAAACATTAACCTCACTTGATTTATTCAGTGGCAACACCTAAATGGGGGAAGCCTATAACCCATTCACAAACATCAAAAATTAATTAATCTTAAATAATGATCCTTGAGACTTTGCTTTGTATGTTTTTGCTGATTATTTTACATGCATTTTACATCATTTTCATGTGTCATCAAAAAGAATAAAAATTGAGAATAATATAAACATGGTACATGAATGAAATAAAATTTTTGTAATATAAAATATCTGGCAAATATCTGTGGGATTCCTGATAAATGATACATAACAGTTAAATGAATTAATTCTGAAGGAACTGGATTTGATTAAGATCCATTAAGGTCTTAAATGACACAAGAACTGATAGACAGCATTCATTATAGCAAAAGATCATATATTTCTTAAAAATGTTGTAACAGCTTTATGTACTCTTCACGTTTGAAGCATTAACATCAGTATACATTAAATAATTTGACCATATTTGTTATTTACTGCAGGAAATCCTTCTTCTGAGAGACGCCAGGACTGCAGCTGACTGGTGTAGCAAGAGAAACTGGGATGGAAAAATACAATTTCCCATTGTCCTTTCAATGGAAAAGGAGCAACAAAATGCATCCCAATGCAAATTGCAGAGCTGGATGGGTGAATATGACGAAAGTTCTCCTGCCGAACTGTTCACTTTTGTATTTGGGAAACAAAAAGATTATGAGGTGTTCTGCACAGAAATGGTTGATACAGCAAAGTACAAAATCTTCGCCAGATTTGAGGAAGAATAAGTCATCCTTCAGGATCATAAATAAAAAAATCAATCAATGATAAAAATACATGGACACTTCATTTCCAGCGATATCGTTGACATGATTGCAAAGATATTTATTTAAACTGAGCTGGATGTTGACATCACTGAATTCAATGATGAACTGTCTTTAACTGAAAAATGAGTGTTTACTATTGTCATTTTGCATTATTGACACTATTTTCCTAATTAATGCTGTTCAGATTGCTTTGACACAATCTGTATTGTTAAAAGCGTTATATAAATAAAGGTGACTTGACATTACTAAAATCAATAAAAAACTTAAGTGTCTCAATAAAATGGTTCATGATTATTTATAATATATATATATATAATATATATATTATATATATGGTCTGGTCACACTTTAGTTTTGGGTCCAATTCTCACCATTAACTTAACTATTGACTTTTGCCTAAATAAACTATTAATTAATGTTCAGGTATAGGGTAAGATGTAGAACACGGTCACGCATAATAATGCACTAGTATGTCTTTTATGAGTACTAATAAACTGCTAATATAGTCAATTCAATCAACTAGTTTAATCACTAATGTTACATTAAATAACTAATAAATGTTTTGTTCACAGTGTCGGTTGTGGGTGCCCTGGACTGCCACTTGAACAGCGCTTCCTCCCGTTTCTGTGTTCCATGTGTTGACTCCCATTTTCCCTAGTCCCCTGCCTGTCGGTCTTTTCTATCACTATCACCGGTTAGGCATTACTCATCATCCCTCACGACATAACCATGCTCACTCTGTCGTCCTTTGCTGCAGTATATTCGATTCTGATGTTTGGTGTTTGATGTTGGTAAGGTAAACATCGTGTTATCTGTTCCCTGTCTTTTGGATTACCTTTTTGCCTCGTTTTTGTTACTTTAATAAACTGCACTTGGATCTATCCTTGTTTTCTCCTGTCATTCCGTGACATGTTTGTGTTTGTGCATATATACAGTATTGGCTAGCGGCAGCAGCAGTTTTAACATTAATTGACATGACATCTGGCACTCCTTATGTGTCTATGTTCTTTATGGGAAAATGCTTATGCAATTTAGCTTATTGGGTTCACATTCTGATCGTATCTGCTTGCTGGTATATAATATGCGTCATCAAATCTTTTATTTACAAACAAAAATGCAGAAACGGCGACAAACAATCGTGACTCCTGGCAAGAACTCTGGCAGCTGATACATAAAAATATAATAATAATAATAAATAACACACCTGTGGGAACTTTGCCTTGTTATTTTAAAACACCATTGCTCGCCACTGAGAACAGTGTAGTTTTACCGAGCAAACAGCAGAAACGGCGAGAAAGACCGTGGCAGCTGCCACGAACAATGGCAGCTGCCTTTGACTCCTGGCAAGAAATGGCAACTGATACATAAAAATGTATAATAATAACAATAATAATAAATAACACACCTGTGGGAACTTTGCCTCATTAAAAAGCTCACGCACGCCACTGAGAACAGTGTAGTTTTTACCGAGCAAACAGCAGAAACGGCGAGAAAGACCGTGGCAGCTGCCACGAACTCTGGCAGCTCCCAGTGGCAGCTGGGGACGCCACCGGAAGTGCTGCCAGAGAGAGCGCCAGTCCCTGACTGCCCAGGGTCCGGTGGTGTCCCGACGCTCGAGTGAAGGACATCTGGGAAGATCGCGTCCTGGGTGCACCGTGCCTGTGCAGAGAAACACACAGAGTAGAGGTGGTGGGAGAGTTAGCAGCGGGCTGTATACTTACCTCGGATTTGTGAGCGTCAGCCTGGGATGATTCCAGCGTGGCTCTCCGCTCTATCAGCTGGGTCTACCTCTCCACCAGGTCGCGGATCTGCTTCTCCACGGCCACCGAATGCAGCTCGAACGTGTCGTCACCTGCACTCAAAGGTGGACACACATCTGCCATTAAAGCAAGTAACTGTGAGTAAAACAATGGTAATGTGTGTGAATAGAGTATTAGCAATGTAAGCGAGATTAGCGGCAACCACGCTGGCGATGCTAATGGGCTATATGCTAATAGCGGACTCGGGAAATCAAAATAGAACTAGTTATAACAAGGCGCTTTGATTGTTTTTGTTGTAGAATACGATATATCCAGGATATATCCACACGTTATAGAAACAAAAATTATTATGGTGTATAAAATTGATTTTAAGATTAAAATATAGACGATAAAGAATTAACTCAAACTCAAAACACACAGCAGCCTATGGAGACGGCTAATAGTGAAACATTACAAACGGCTATGGAGACCTTGTGCAAACTCTCTGCCCGTCCGGGATGCTTCTGCTCTTCTTTTTGATCGAATGGACTTCGTGCGTCCTTAGGATATACCGCCCCCGTACTGATATATTCTTGGAGCGCCCATTGTGAAGAGAATCTGTACTGACGGAGAAAAAAATGAATAATTGTAATGTCCCACCCACTCCATAGGATCAGAGCCCAAGCTTCAGCTGGCGTTGCGTGTTCAGCTCCTCAACCTCCGAGATGGGCAGAAGCATCATGATCCTCATCCTCAAACACTAAATCCTGTGGTCTAATCCTGTAAACTCTAAAAATGTTAAAACCACCTTAAACATCTGACTGTCACTCAACCCCTTTCCCAAAAGGTCCACGACACTCACTGGTCTGTTCCTTATATTGCTAAAAAGACTGTTACGCTGATCTTCATATGTACTACATTTAAAGAGCACATGCTCTACTGTTTCAAAAACATCACATTCATCACACATACCATTTTCATGCTTCCCCGTTAATGCAAGTGTTGAGTTTAGTCCTGTGTGACCCATCCTTAATCTAGAATTCATTACTTCTTCCTTTCTGTGTCTTCCATAAAACTGTTCTTTTTTCCCTACTGATTTTACAATATTATAATACCACCTACCTTTGCTGCTATTTTCCCATCTTTGTTGCCATATTCTTATTATTTCCCTATTAATTACTGATTTTATCTCATTCCTTCTCAGAGGTACCTTAACATCCACCAAGTTTTTCTTTAAAGCTTCTTTTGCTAACTTATCCGCTGTTTCATTCCCTACTATCCCAATGTGCCGGTACCCAACAAAAGTATACGATTATACCCTCTATTTTCAGTCTGTACAGTAATGTATACATTTCTACTAGCAGGTCTTCTCTATCAGTCTTTGTCGACAATATACTTTTAAGAGCTGATGAAGAATCTGAGCAAATTACAGTCGGAGTCCTATTTGGCCTAATCTGTTCTACCCACTGCAATCCTACTATTATAGCAGTTAATTCTGTAGAATATACAGACAATTTGTCACTTAACCTTAATCTTATTTTCGTCTTAAATCTTGGAATGTACACTCCTATGCCCACTTTTTGTTTGATTGGGTCTTTAGATCCATCTGTATAGATCTGTATAAAAGAATAACAATTTTCTTTTTCCCGGGCCTCCAACAATCTCATTTCAACAATGGGTTCAGGAATATTCCATACTGATACCCCATTTAATGGCATGTTGGGACAGATTTCTTCATTCTCCAGACCACAATCCTTGACCCACTGTTCATACTTCCAACCAAAACTATTCCCTCCATTCTTTTTATATTCCCAACAATCATTTAAAATTGTGCGTGTACGATGACTCTTATTACTACCCTGTAGATTAACCCAATACATCATCGCAAGCTTTTCTCTTCTTAAATCTAATGGCATCTCCCCCGCTTCGCCCTGATGGCATCTAGAGGAGTTGATCTTATTGCTCCACAGCAGATTCTAAGTGCTCTGGACTGTATGTTGTCCAGTTTCTTTCATTTTGATTTTGCTGCAGCACCATACACTGCACACCCATAGTCTATACAAGACCGTATTAAGGCTTGGTATACATGTAACAGTGCACTTTTCCTTGCTCCCCATTCATACTTAGCTATTGAAGTCATGCAATTTATTACTCCTTTGCATTTGTTTTCAATTTTCTTAATGTCTCTTCCAAGTAAATTTTTCATCAAAGATTAATCCAAGATATTTGAACTCTGTCACTCTTTCTAACAATTGATCATATAATTTCAGAGTAATTTGTTCCTTTTTCTTTTTCTTTGTAAAAACCATATATTGAGTCTTCGATACTGAAAACTTCAATCCCCAATCTACTGACCACCTTTCAACTTCATTTATTTATTCTTGTATTCCTTTAAAAAAACATCACAGCACGCCACTGAGAACAGTGTAAGGGTAATTTGTTCCTTTTTCTTTGTAAAAAACATATATTGAGTCTTTGATACTGAAAACTTCTATACCCAATCTACTGACCACCTTTCAACTTCATTTATTGATTCTTGTATTCCTTTAAAAAAAAAACATCACAGCACGCCACTAACTACATTTCCTAAATTCCTACCTCTTCTCCATACTGCACCATCATCTGCATATAATGCCTTCCCAATGCTTGGTTTAACTCTTTCAAATATATCATTAATCATTACATTAAATAAAATTGGACTGATTACACTTCCTTGTGGAGTCCCATTCAGGATATCATACGATGCTGACATTTCTTCCCCTATTCTTACCTGGAATGTACGCTCAAACAAAAAATCTAATATCCAATTATACATTCTCCCCCCATTCCTATTATTAACTTAATTAACAGTCCCTCCCTCCATAAAGTGTCATATGCCTTTTCAATGTCAAAGAAAACAGCAACAAGTAATTATTTCATTATTAAAGCTTTTTTAACATCATTTTCAAATAATATCAGAGCATCCATTGTAGATCTCTTCTTCCTGAAACCACTCTGAGCTGATGATAATATTTATTTTTTCTCCAAAAAATAATTCAACCTTCTTACTATCATTTTCTCCATTACCTTGCATAATGTAGATGTAAGAGCAATTGGCCTATAACTATTAGATTTTGATGCATCTTTACCTGGTTTCACTACTGGTATCACTATTGCACTTTTCCAATCTTTGGGTAAGGTGCCTTCATTTCATATATGATTATATAAATCCAATAATGCTTTAACGGCTACTTCTGGTAAATTTTTTAACATACTGTAACTGATCATGTCTCTCCCTGGCGTTGTATTCTTTGAATTGTATATGGCTATTTTTAACTCAAAATAATTAAAATCCTCATCCATATTACTATCAACTCCTTGTTTTTCCATACGAACATTCTCATATATTTTACTTAACTCTTGTCTTCTTTTTAAGAACTTATCATTCAAGTTTTCAACACTATGAACTTTAGCAAAAGTTTTGGCTAAGACTTCTGTCTTTTCTTTATAAAAGGGCTATTTTCACTTCCTCTTCAATTACAGGGATCTGTTTATAATTATTAATACCATTCATTTTCCTAATCATTCTCCATACCACATGCATTCCAGTCTCTCTCCCAATTGTGTTACAGAATTCCTGCCAAGCCTTTCTCTTTGCACTTTTAATTACCCTTCTTGCAGCTGCCCTTTTCTTCTGATATTCTACAACTGTATCTTGAGTTATTAACCTTTTTAAAAATCCGGAATGCAGACCACCACGGTACACTTTTCTTTCCATTAACTCTTATTCACGGTATAGATTGATTTGCTGCAGAAATGATTTCTCCTACTACCTTATTATATTTCTCCTCAATATTCCCTTCCAACTTCATATTTTTGAAATTTTCTTCACACAACACATAAAATTCCTTCCATTTTGCCTGCTTAAATCCCCATCTTGCACACTGATTAAAGTTTTGCCTTTGGACTGCACTCTGAATCTCACAAACTACAGGCCAATGATCACTGCCCAAATTATCTTCATGTACACTCCAAGTACACTTACCGGCTAAGGCAGCTGATGTTATTTTGAGATCTAAACATGACATGCCACCTTTAATTATATCCATTCTTGTTGGTTTCCCATCATTCAAACATACAAGCAAGTGCTCTTCTATAAATTCTTCTATAACTATCCCATTATTGTCTGTATTTTTACTATCCCATAAACCATTATGTGCATTAAAATCCCCACATATAATAATTTTACTGTGTGTATCACCCATTACTTCTTATACAGTATTACTTATTTCTTTGCATGGATTATAAAAATTTGTAATTCTAATTTCTTCATGTATTCCCATTACTTCTATACTTACACATTCTACATTATTACTTTTGTATATTCTCTTATATGCTATGCCTTCTTTAATAAATGTTGCACACCCTCCACCTCTTCCAGTTTCTCTATCTTTACTCTCTACTACATATCCATTGATCTTAAAATCCAAGGAGCTATTTAACCATGTCTCCTGAATACACATGATGTCTGGTGCCTTTTCCATTTCTGTGATATGTTTTTTAAATTCTTGATCATTCGCTATTAAGCTCCTGGCATTCCAATGTAGTAGTAGGAAAGACATTACACAACTATGTATTATTACTCTGAGTCGTATCCAAAGCAGCAGTTCCTTCCTTTGCTTTCAAAATCCCATGGACCTCCTCTGCTGTAACTCCTGTTAACTTGAGATATTTGTTAGTACATTCTACGATAATCTTTAACTTGTCCGATTTCCTTTCCACTTGTGAAGTGCCATTTACCACCGCACAAATGAATGCCACAAAGTAAATTTTATTCATCATAATATGTAGATCTGATTCATTCCTCTCAGGATTTACTCCTTTCTGGGTATAGGATTCCGTCCTGATTCCTGGCACATTAGTTCTCTTTGTTTCAACTATACCTTTGGCTTTTACCTTATGTGTAGCTTCTGCATACGTTAAATTTTGCACCGTTTTTATTTTTTGTACTTCACAAGCTTTTTGTTGTACAGGGCATCCTGCATATGCTGCGCTATGTCCTTCCCCACAATTACAGCATTTAATCTCTACACCCTCCTCACACTTGTCATATTCATGTTCTCCCCCGCATTTTGCACAACGCATTTTTCCTTTACAAAGATTTGCAGTATGTCCCATTCATTGGCATTTGAAACATCTCAAAGGCGGAGGTATGAACTCTTGTACCAAGAAGCTTACAAATCCTAGCTTCACTCTTATCGGCAGAGTACTTCCTTCAAACGGAATCATTATGCTCATGCTTTCACATCTTTTATTGTCTTTCCACATCTGCAATCTTCTAGCAGAGATCACTGTTCCTCCACTCAGACTTCCTTAAATATCATCCATATTTACATTGAGAGGTACTCCTGAAATAACCCCTCGAACTTTATTGCCTATTTCTGTGCATGCTATCCTTCCTCCTGCCAGTGTTTTCATTTTCAGAATTTTATGCTTCTGTTTTTCATCCTTGCACTTAATCATTATTCTTCCATTGCTAAGACAAGATACAGCTTTCACTATCCCTATCTCTTTCTCAATTGCTTTTGACAGTTTAACAGGATGAGTTTGTTGTTCTGACTGCTCAGCAAAAGTAATTATCACTTTGATTTCTCTTTCTTCAACCTCTTTCTCAGCTTCAATTCTCGTATGTCTTACTTTATTAATTGTTTGCTCACAATCAGATCCATCACCCATGCTACTCTTTTTTTCCCTTTTATTGTATCTTACTTCCTGAAAATCCATGTTTTGATCATTTTCGCCATCCAAAGTATCTCCCCACGCCAACGACGCCATTCGTTCCGGGTCACGTTGACGCAATTACGAACGAGCCCTCGTTTCTTATCGCTTTACCAAGGCTTTCTTAACGTTCAACTCGTCCTCCCAGCCGTCACCACCCTGCCCGTCCTGTCAAGGCTACGGAGGCCATTTATGAACTTTTATCCTACTCTGAACCGACCGAGGAGGCCATCTATGAACTCTCGCTGTGTTCTGAAGCAGCCTTGGTGACTGATTGTGAACTGTCTGTCCATCTAAATGCTGCTATTGAGTCTGATTTTGAAAACTGATGTTTTGCCAGTTTCTGTCAATGAGTCTGATCATGAACTGTCAGTCTATCCAGAATCTATTCATGAACCTGTGTCTGAATTATCAGCCAGTCCCGTTTCCCTCAATGAACCTGACGTTAATTCACCTGTTTCCACCCCACTATGTCACGAATCCTGTCCATGGACTTCCGTTCGATCGCCACCAGAGGTCACCCTTCCATTACATTGACTCTCACACTGATTGAACTCAGCTATAACCAATCACACACTCACTATATTACCCCCGCTCAGATCCCTTTCAAACTGCCGAGTATTGTTTTAGCGCTTATCGTGTGATAGCTACTTTACGAAGCCATTCTAAATTCCTTAATCTAGTACTGCCTTGTTCTTAGTCTGTTCACCCGTGTCTTGATCCTTGCCTGTTATCTCGTTTTGTCTGATCTCTGTCTGCCCTGAAGTTTATAGCCTGTTTTGGAATTACCCTTTGCCTTGCCGTTTCAGACTGTGTTTGCACCTCGCCTGGACTACTCGCGTGTTATTGGATTTCCCCGTTTTGCCTTGGGCGGGCCCCAGGGGGGGCGCCCTCAGGATTACTTCCCCGTCGACTGACTACGCTCGTTTTGGGTTACTCTTCTGTCTTGCCCTCAATATACCTGTTTGCCATTGTCTGACCCATGCCTGTGTAACGGATGGGGAAGAACACACTCACACATGGGGTTTCTTCAGCTTTGGTTTATCTTTTTGGGCAAAAAGTAGAATAAATCACATTGGCTGAAGACAGTACTGCAGATATACATGGAAAAACGCAGCAGTGACACTCAAATCTGCTCTTTACAGCTGAACTCATAATACAATGTGGAAAATTATAATTAATAACAAGAAACAATTTGCTAAATACGATCAGTTAACATTTATAACGAAATAAACAAGAAAGCAACATACCTTTTTGGGAAAAGATTAGAATAAATCACATTGGCTGAAGACAATACTGCAGATATACATGGGAAAAACTAGAAAAATAGAAATTACACTCTCAACTCATAATGCAATTAACTATCCGAAGGCTTAAGACAGACACAATGACCACATAAAATGAGCTTGTTCCTACTCATGTGACGCAGGAGGAAATTCAATACATGTATAACTACTTCAACAACAGTGTTAAAGTGTCAAATGTATTATAAACATGTTCAAATACATAAATGCGATCAATTGCATCGAAAACATTCACTGAAAAAAAACATATTATCTTCACAGTTAATACGTTAATGAGAAAGAGCATGAAAAATCGTGCATACCTGCAGCAGCAATACTCAAATCTGCTGCGGTACGGAAAGAGAAGAGGGACAAAAGACTATATTTGCAGTACCATTATCGGCCACAGGAGAGAAGACTTCGAACACAAATGAATACAACAGAATGCCTTATTTTATGGAATTCACATATAAGCTGTTTAAATGAAATGTTCTTTTTAACCCTGTTACACCTGTTTTATGACCACGTCTCTGTCTTCTATTAAAGCTTTGCAAATGGATCTGCACGTCTTGTCGGCTCCGTTACAATACATAGCAGTGCAGGAGTGCCATTAAAGTAGGCTAAAGCATTACTTCTTATTGGCCAATAATCTCAAAATGGGCATATTGGTTGATTAGTAGAAGTGTATGGACTGCGACAGTGTAAACTGGCTCATGTAAGCTAATTCCAAGGGATAGCAATAGTAGGATGCTAATTTAACAATTGGATAATTAAAGCTTTTTTTTATTCAAAATGATCTATTTGCGAACTTTGACACACCGAGGACATCTGCTGGTCAAACACGTGATTGCAAATGGACATCCTCAATGCACAGAATCATATACATTTGTATAAAAGGGCAATCTACAATATCTTTAAATAAACATTTCCAAATCTTTGAACATGTAACATATATTAATATGATTATAATTTCATACATTTTTTGGTTTCAAACAAAGTTTGTGATTATACTAATCCAAAATTTGATGTCCATGTATTTTGATGTACATTTTTAGTTTTCATAGCTTTTTGTTTTTTTTTACCATAGTTCATTGACAGCTTCCAATCCCCTGAATCTAAATGGCATGCAAGCAATTCACAGAAATCCCATGTTTGCAGACGTATGTATTAGATTAAATGTACTGTATTAAAAGCTCCTGCTGCATGGCTATAAAATGGTTGCCGAGGGTTGTTACTAAAATGACTCTAGTCCAGTAGGTGACGGCAATGCACCTTTAAACTGATTTAAGAACTGGTTTGAAAAAGAAAAGAAAAGATGAAGACTGCATCCGAAAACTTAGGCAGCTGACTTTGCAGTGTTGGGGGTAACGCATTACAAGTAACGTGAGTTACATAATCAGATTACTTTTTTTCAAGTACCTAGTAAAGTAACGCATTACTTTTTAATTTACAAGAAAATATCTGAGTTACTTTGTTTTCCCATTCATTGACTGACAAGTCTCCTGTCCTCATATTGGGAGAAATCGGAAGTACAGAGGTGTTGTGATAGCTGTGTGAACATGATGTAGTTCTAGACTAAATGTGAATGTGCATTAATTCATCCCACTCACAAAAAACAGATTTAGTATTCATCAAAATGAATTAAAACACAAATGTATCTAATCCCATTTTATTAACTAATGTCTTTGCTGCTGACCTTTGATAATCCAGTTCAACCATGCTAATAAGCAAAAATGACTTTAGAGAATCTAATAATTGTGCTTTGTTTTTTTTATTGCTGAAGAGTGTTTCTACTCCTGTGTTCTACTGTACAGACGTGAATTTACTTTTCCTTCAGCCTGAGGTTTATTCATTACACTTTTTGGTGGGAAAGAGCTTTTACATTTGCTAGAAACAGAACTTATTATATTAAAAACAAGTAAGCCCTGCTCATATTTAAAAAGTAACGCAAAAGTAACAAAAGTAACGCATTACGTTCCATAAAAAGTAACTGAGTAACGTAATTAGTTACTTTTTTATGGAGTAACGCAATATTGTAATGCATTACTTTTAAAAGTAACTTTCCCCAACACTGCTGACTTGTTTCTTCGCTGCCCTGTCAGACAATGGCTGCATCCGAAAACTGAAAAATGCTGCCTTCAGAGGACGCATTCCAAGGTAGTAAGGCATCAAGGCACGTCCGAATTCATTGTTAGCTTCAGTTCCTGTCTCCTGAGATGCCTTCATCTGATCGATTTTTGAAGGTAGGATAGATGTATCCTTCGCTGCCTTTGATATCCCACAATCCTGTGCGTTCCATTCTGTGACAGTTAAGCTAAAAAATAAAGATGGCATCTGAAAGTTGTGGTCGGTGGTCAGTTTGTGTGTAAATGTACATTTTTGATCAACGTTTTACACTTTTGATGTCATTTCTAGTGAGAAATTAATATTGCAGTAATTAAATATGCACTTAGTTATCACCAAAGCTCTCTATATTTTGCTGTAGATCATTAAACCGTTAACTAAGTGAATATTTAATTACTGCAATAGTAATTTCGAAAAAGTCGAAAACGTTTATCAGAATATTAATTCCCACACAAACTGACCACCAACTCTCAGACGCCATCTTTATTTTTTATGTTAACTGTCACAGAATTTAACGTGTGCCATGATGCCTTCCAACCTTGGAATGTGCCCGCATTATTCAGTTTTCGGATGCAGCCGAAGAAGATGAAGTAAACGAGAAGAGGAAGAGGACTAAATCAACATGATTTCCAAGTGAACTAGCTGCTGCCATCAGTATGAGAACTGTTTAATTTAGACACCTGAAGCATCAAACAACAACTTTTTATTACACAATCTCATTTGCATATGATTTCCTTATGCATATTGCCATCTAGACACATGATACTAGAACCTATTAACAGTGTGGTCCATATAAGACAATATCACTTATTATTACATCTGTGCCATTAAGTGAGAAGAATGGATCAGTGGATCATTAAAAATTATTTTTAAAAAGCTTTCAAAATGAAATGATATCTTCATAATGTTGGCAAGGCCAAGGTTGGGATCAGTACTTTTTGGGTTCAACCTTTGTGCAGTGAGATCTATGATCATCATGATCATGATGTTACATTTGAATTTCAGTAAATGAGACTCCAGAGAAGCACAGTGAGAAATATGGGAAGAACTTGAAATGGATGGTGGAGAAATTGTGAAGAGATAATGTAGTGAAAGAAATTACAGTTTATACCTTACAGGCAACATGTCTTCAAAGATTTAGAACATTGTTTTTACTCTAGAGAAAAATAGTTTTAGTTGAAAGCCATGAGCATATAAATGAGTGAATTTGTTTGGGACTGATAGTTAGGCGTTGGTCCCAGCAAGAGTAATGAAAGTGATTTGCCATTGATTTGATAAGGAATGTCAGCTCCTGTCAGCTTTTGAATTAAAAGACCATTAGCCAGTGTAAAGTAGCTTTCCCATTCATTTGTTCTACTGGTGCAAGTCCCGCTCCCCAAATTGCCCCAAAATTTGTATTTCTTCATCAGTATTCTACTAAGATTATCAGGATTTAATCAAATTCATGCAAATTAACTTGTGTGCATGATCCAATTTTGTTAAGTAAATATTGCACATGGCTCTTACATAATCACTTTAATGTCAAATCAGATGTATCCAGGTCAAAATAGGTTGCTTATTATACACATCAATTACCCTGAAAAGGCTGTTTATCGATATGATATATATAACACTGGGGGTATCGGAAAGTTTTTTTTTTTTTTTTTTTTTTTCCCAGACCCCCTTAAATTTGTCACTCGTTGTTAATATTGAAGCCATTTGCTAAAATCATTTCAGTTATTTTTTTTTCTTCATTAATGTACACACAGCACACCATGTTGACAGAAAAACACAGAATTGTGGACATTGTGAGATTTATAAAAAAAAAAAAAAACGAAATATCACATGGTCCTAAGTATTCAAAACCTTTGCTGTGAAAATCTATTTTAACTCAGGTGCAGTACATTTATTCTGATCATCTTGAGAGGGTTTACACCTTAATTTGAGCCATCTGTGTTTGATTATACTTGATTGGATTGATTAGAAGCACACACCTGTCTAATAAGACTTATAGCATAACAGTGCATGTCACGAGCAAATGAGATTCTGAGCGTCACAGGAATGCTTGAGAGCTCAGAGACAGAATGTGGCATGAGCAAGATTGGCCAAGGTTCCAAAAAATGTCTGCGCATTACGGTCCTAAGAGCACAGTGGCATCCATAACTTAATGGAAGACGTTGGGCGACAAGAACCTTCCTAGGAGCTGCCGTCGGCCAAATGACCTATCGGGGGGGGAAGAGCCTGGGAGAGAGGTAAGAAGAACCCCAACAGATCACTGTGGGGTGATGAGCTCAGAGATGCCAAGTGGAGATGGGGAGGAAGTTGTAGAAAGTCAACTCACTGAAGCCCTCAACCAGTCGGGGTTATGCAGAGTGGCTTTTGGGCCGTAATTCTAAGCGTGGTAATTGTGGCGGAAAACCAGGCAACTGCTCATTCACTGTCCATATACAGTCCCAACAAGTTGAAGCATGGTGGTGGCTTACGCATCATGGCCTGGGGGGTGTTTTTCAGGGCAGGGACAGGAGATGGTTGGCAATCGGGAAAAAAGATGAATGTGGCCACGTACAGGGATATCCTGGAAACCGTATCAGAGGGCTCAGGCTAGAATGGGCCGAAGGTTTACTTCAAAACAGACAATGGACATAAGCCACAGCTAACTAACAACGGAGTGGATTCACACCAACTCGTGACTGTTCTTGAGGCGCATGAGCCCTGACTAAACCCATTGCGCATTCTCTGGAGAGACCTAAAAATGGCTGTCCATCAATGTTTACCATCCAACCTGACAGAACTGGAGGATCTGCAAGAAGGAATGGCAGAGGATGCTCAAATCCAGGTGTGAAAAATTTGTTGCATCTTTCCCAAAAAGATTCATGGCTGTATTAGTTCAAAAGGGTGCTTCTACTAAATACTGAGCAAAGGGTCTGAATACTTAGGACCATGTGATATTTCAGTTTTTCTTTTTTAATAAATCTGCAAAAATGTCAACAATTCTGCGTTTTCTGTCAATATGGGGTGCTGTGTGTACAGTAATGAGGAAAAAAAATTAACTTAAAAAATTTTAGCAAATGGCTGCAATATAAAAAAAAATGAGTGAAAAATTTAAGGGGGTCTGAATACTTTCCGTACCCACTGTATATATATAATATTATAAGGCAGTCCCGGCGTACCGGGCGGTCAACAGGGGACCACAGACCAAAGACACATAGATTTTTATGGCTACATTCATTTGATAACTCAAAATGCAGTGTACAATTCCACTCTGGACTGGTGGGGTTGGGGGGTATATTCTGGTCTAAAAGGGTTCAAGTTAGCTTGGAAATCTCCTTTCTGTTTTCATTATTGTTTGTGAAGGCTTTAAATAAGTCCTTCTAGGTTTTTGTTTCCTCTTCCTGTATATATATATTTGTGCAAATAAAGCTAAAAAAAATTAGAAGGGGAGGATCTTTAAGGCAGAGTCAAGGACTGTGGTTGGTTCTAGGGGGAAAAAAAGAAGAAACATTTGCAAGTCTAACAATGTGGCTTTTAAAGCATCACACTAGCAGAAGCAACAACATTGTCAAGTAATATTATTATTATTACTTTTGCCTGGCATATGTTTTCATTATTGCCATTATTATTTTTAATAAGACCTGTTTTATGTTGTTTTGTGTTTTAAAATTAAATATATTATTCACAATCCATCTAATGTGTCTAATAATAATAAAAAAGGAGTTTGTACACAGGATGATTCTCACATCACTGTTAGTAGGTAAGTATAAAAAATGTTTGTTCATTTGTTTCCCATTTAAGTTTAAAAAAGAATATTAAACAACACTTCCTTGCATTGCATTACATTGATTAGAACAACACAAGTTTCAATGTATGTTTTTCAAGGATTTGTATGTCTTCCGTGGTGCTCTTCTCATCATTATTACATCATCAATGAGTTCAAGAACTGGACTGAAGCTCAAAATTACTGCAGAAAATACTACTATGATTTAGCAACATTTGACAACAAGGAAGAACACGACCAAGTCGTTCAAACTCTGAGGAGCGGAGGTTACACTGGCGGTGTTTGGATAGGATTGTATGATGATCGCTACAGCTGGAGATGGTCCAATGGTGAAAAAAACATGGCATACACCAACTGGGCACCAAACGAACCAGACAGCTCTCAATCAAAAGAGGCTTGTGCTGTTTTCACTCAAAGAGAAGATTGGGCTGATGTGCCATGTGAAAATCCCTTTTTTTTCTTGTGTTACAATGGTAATTGAATGTGCTTTTCTAACTTGACTAATATATTTAAAAATAACTAAACAAATAGAATGTCTAAATGAACTATATGCCCACAGCCACAACGAATACAACAGTCTTAATCCAAGAGAAGAAAAGTTGGAGTGACGCTTTATACTACTGCAGACTGTATCACACTGATTTGGCTACAATAGAAAACCAAGATGAGAACACAGAACTAAAGTTGCTGCTCAATGACCAGAACGTGGATAGAGCTTACATGGGTTTATACAGAGACGACTGGAAATGGTCAGATCAGAGTAGCTCCGTGTTTAGGGCTTGGAAATCCTCTGAACCCAACAATTTCAATGGAATTGAATTTTGTGCACACCTATCTGTGTTGAATGCACAATGGAATGATATATCATGCTCATTTAAACACAGATATGTCTGTGGCACTGGTAAGAAAACCTCTGTTTGCTGATGTGTGCATGATCTTAGCCCTCTATGGGACTAATTGTGAATTCACAGCTTGAAAAAATGGATTTTATATTTTACACATATTTAGGAGTCAAATTTTTCCAAAATGTTTATTCTGCATATGACCTTTGACCTTTTTTTAGGGTTCCATCATTTATAACTGACTTTGACCCATTAGGGTAAATTATTTTTGGCAAATTGTCTGAAACTTAAAGGGGTCATCGGATGCCCATTTTCCACAAGTTGATATTATTCTTTAGGGTCTATAACATACTTTGGTTAAAATTTCTCAATGGTAGTGTAAAAAACACAGTTTTTACCTTGTCAAAATCAGCTCAGTTTACAGCAACCCGTTCTGTTGCATGTCGCTTTAAATGCTAATGAGCTCTGCTCACCCCGCCCCTCTCTTCTGTGGGGTGACGAGCATACTGTAAACTTTAGCCACACTTAGCCGGGAAACTTGAACTAGCACATTATTAGAAAAGGCGATTTGCAACGATTCATTGAAAAAAACCCTTGACTCAAAACAACCTAACCGCTGGGTCAAAACAACTCAATAGCTGGGTCAAAACAACCCAAAAGCTGGGTTTGTCCCTTTTTAACCAGCATTTTTTAGGGTGTATAATAAATGATTGGGGGGTATTTTGAAAGGAGGTTCAAAATGAAGTGAAAAGGCCGTACTCTTTCAAAAAACATAAAAAATCTTTATGAACATTCAAATTCTTCGTGTGCTGCTATATTTGATGTGAAACACATACTTAAAGGCTATTATACTGCCCTCCAATGCTGGTCAATAGTGTCAGCTACACAAAATATGTATCCCGTAATAGGACTTTGTCAGTTATGCATGACGCTCATATTGTTTGGTCTCTGGGGTGTTTTTTTAAAAGTGCATTAACATCTCAAAAAAAAAAAAAAAAAAAAACTTTTAGAAAACACATTTGGATGTACAAATATATTTTTTATAACTTGAATTTATATGCATTTTCTAGTCTAAAATGAGCTCACTCTGGAGCCTTGCGAGCATGTGACCTAATGTGTGCTAATGTCTCCTTTACCACTTCGTTACCAAAAAAGTGAAACACATGTGAATAAATTTACATTTTACTGGTTGAAGGGGATGTCATATAATGTCAGTAAATTAAATTTTGTTGGGTGAACATTAATATTGTATTTATTACAATTTTCTTAGCATCATTTATAAATGACGGTGTCCCATAGAGGGTTAGGACATAGACAATTTACTTTTGCAAATTACTGATTTGAATATTTCAATCCCTGTAGCAAAGAAGATTCAAATACTGAGAATAAATATGCAGTCACCACTGAACTTTAACGTCAGCACCATTTTACAACAGGTCAGTGTCAAGTAATACACAGTGGTTTTTCAACAAGGGTAATCATGTTATTCTATATGTGTCTTTACATTTTATAATATCTAGCCTATGTTAAAGTAATGCAAATGCTTGAATTACACTTTAAAACATGTTTGATGGCTCTGTTTGTCTTCAGTTGCAGCAAAAGCTGAGCAAACTGGGACTGCCGAGTAACACCAAGCTGACATGGAGGATACAACCTGATGGACAAATATTTCATACCCTGAACACAGCAAACACAACAAATGACTAGCCATGTAAAACTGTAAAATTAATGTTTGTCAGAAGAATAGCTCAGAAATAGTTTAAATGAATTTGTAAGACTTGTCTTGTATGTTGTGTAAGTAAAATAGCATAGTTCCTTACTGCATTATTGTAATCAGTGAATTTTAATGGGACAATATAAAACACAAATTCACCATTGTAAATGTGAAATAAGCAATGCACATCATATCTCAATGTACAGTACATGTCATCAAACAAAGTAAAGTATCTGAAATTTACAGGGACAAGAGAAACATGCATTATCAATAATAATAATTTAGAAATGTTTCATTTAGAATGAATAAAAATGTAACATGTCCATGTCACGTGTTGTTTTGAGGGATGGGGCAAGGACTGCAAGGAGATAATGGGCTTTTATAAACAAGAATAACAACAAAAACACAAACACAACAATAAGGAAAAACCAGAGGTGTAAAGAGTACCTAAAAACCATACTTGAGTAAAAGTACAGATACCTTACAGTGAAAATTACTCCACTACACTTTACAAGTCACCAATTCCAAAACAAATTGAGTAAAAGTCTAAGAGTATCTTATTTTAACAGTACTTAAGTAGTTTACTTATACTAAATATAGGCTCAAAGATGCACTAGTCAAAGAGACATGCCAGTGAAAAACTGTAATGTTGTGGAGAAGCTGCGGAAAGCAGGCAGAGGCAAGGATCTATGTGCTGGTATTTCATGTAAAAACTACAACAAACAATAAGGCAAAAACCGACGGGAACAAAGAACAGCATGACTGGCAAACAGACAACCATTACATTCAACAACTCACAAGGAACTAAAGAAACACTAGGGCTATATATACACACAGGGGCTAACAAGCTTTTCACTCGATAAGACACAACCGGGGGGAGACTACTAATCAAGGGAACCATATCTGAAACAAACGGGATACAAATGACTAAAAACCATTGATTTGTGAGGAGAGCACTCACGTTTAGTTTTAAAACCAAATACAAACTGATACCACTCAAACTTACAAAACAAAAAATAATCTTTCAACAAGGGATCTCAGTTATAATGGATCAATACAAATAAGTTAAGTAAAAATTAACAGTGAAGCCTTCCTTTCAGTGGAGTGCGGTTTGCGGCCTCTTGCGGCTGCGTCATGTCCTATCTAATAAAAACTCTGATTCACAAATACTTGCATCACATAAAGTCAGCGTTGTTGAAAAAGTTTGGGGAGTTAAGGTGCAAAACGCACAGATGCGTACTTTCAGTGGACTGTAGCAGGCAGGATCCCGTCTTGTGTAGCCAGACATAAACGCTGCGAAAAAGCTAGGTCATGCAAATGTAGGTGTACCTGCAACATCATTTCAAATGTAGCTGGAGTAAAAGAGTACAGATACATTGCAAAAATGAGTGAAGTAGAGAGAAAAGTTGCTATATCTTTGAATCAGTTTGACTTACAAAGTACACGACCGATACTCAAGTCAGTAATAATGACATTATCCAATACCTTTACACTCTGGTTGACAAGTATTCCTTAAACACAGTTGATTACGTTCTTAAGTGAAGGAAACAGTAAGGAGAGTGTATCGGTACATTGCATCCATGAGCTGTGAAGTCGGTTTTCAAGGGACAGCAGCCTAATGTAGGGCTATTGTCCGAGTCCTTGGTTAAATGAAATGGCGCTACAACTGATCATACCAATCACAAACACCTGTGCGTGGAGTGGCGCACCTGGAGTCGTTCGCGCCGGCCTCAAAAAGCAGGAGAAGAGGCCACAGGGAGCGTTTTGCAATGGGCTCGGCGACAATAATGTTTGTTTTCCATGTGCGGAACACGGCGCGACAATGGAGCCAACTGTTACAACATGAACGTGCTCAAGAAGTGGGTACAGGCTGCGAGCAATCGGCCGCGCTTGCCCACACATTACCCTCCAGTAGCGTGGAGTAGATCCGGAGCTGTCGGTTTGACCAGAAGACAGAACTCTAGGTCCTGGTCAGTCGTAAGTATGGGTTCAGTTAGACCCTGGGGTAGAACCAGGTCAGCGAGCAATGTGGGACCAGCCACCACAAGGAGTTGGTAGTCCGGCAGCGGGCCCCTAACGGACTACCAGAGTCGCCAGCCGCTACAGAGGAGGAGCTAAGAGATGCTCTAATGGGAATCATCGGAGCTCTCCCTTAGCCCTGGGCCAGCCAATAGTGTGGTTCCAAAGACGGACAAACCCTACGTTCTGTAAAATACTTAAGGAAGCGAATCAAAGTCTCCGCTTCGACGGATATCCATGCCGTGGGTGGATGAGCGCTTGGAACGGCTCGGGGCAAGCGCGATCTTCACGCAAATGCGACTCACCAAAGTATATTGGCAGGTGCCCCTCTCCCAGAGCTCCCAGGAGAAGACCTCGTTTAGGCATCCAACGGCCAACGTCATACCGAGGTGCGACCATTTGGTACACGGGGCACAGGCACATTCCAGCGGTTGATGAACATCTTGCGCGGCCCAGAAGCCTACGCCGCGGCTGACCTGGATGATGTCATCATCACACTCGGATTTGTGATGGGAGGACGACCGAGCGCGTATAACAAGCGGGTGTTGAAAGAGCTCCGGCGGGCTGGCCTGACTGTTAACCCCAAGAAGTGCCACCTCGGCCTTACCGAAGCAAAGTACCTGGGTTACAAAATTGGAAGAGGGCTCATCATGCCCCAGGAAAGAAAGGTTGAAACGGGGCTCCAGCCGAAATTAATGCTGGTTTTCTCCCTGTTCACAGAATCAGATGGCACCCCAGGAGAGGGATCTTCACCACGACACTTCACCCCACGAGCACCGAGTGGAGACTTTCACCGAGCACCATTCACCTGAGCACGTGTGGGTCAATAAATCACCCTCCGGGGCACTTTCTAGCAGTACCGAGTCTGTGTTCTCATTCACCCTGATGCCTGTATGGGGGGGGGGCAATTTAATGACAGCCAGCCTACAAAAGTGGACTCAAGTCTAGTTTAGTCAAACCTTTGTATTTTTAGTACATTTCAAATTAAAAGTGGACAGTGGGAAAACCACTATAATCCTCTTTTAAGGTTATATATATTATATCTCTAAGATAAACCATGGGCCACACATAATGCATGCAAAAGATAACAGTATGTGAACTTGCCACAAACCTTTTTTTTTTTTTGTGCTGCGTGAAAGCAGTTTGTGGTTTTCTTGTTTTTCTAAAGATGGCCATCAGAAACGACCACCGACCACATCAGCACCATATATAGTAATCGTAGATAAACGGGTCACAGCGGGACGGACATACATCCTGTGTGCATGTGAGTGACCGGTGCCATTTTTAAGTCATTGGTGTAACACTGCCTCTGAAATGCTTCATGACCACAGTGTTAATGCATCGGAAAAGTGAGAATGCAGAAGACCATTGCATACGGAGACCTCTTCTGCACTGTAAGTGTGAGTAGGCGTTTGTGGCAACCACATATTAAACACGTGACTATGTGGAACAAAACTACAACCTGTTTAAAAATAGATGACTATATGTAACTTTAATGTAAGGTTAAATCTGCACCTATGTTTTTTTTAATTATAAACAAGAGCATACCTACAGACACAAAGTTTTTATTTAGGTAATTTATTGAGGAAATCAAACCCACTTGTGTTGATGGAGCCTAATTATGTAATTAAACATCTGCTGCTATAGCACTATAGCAGAATTGTTTATATATCAGTGTTAACATAATACTATAAATATTAACTAATATAATTAAACATCATTTGTGTATGTGTATTAAATTATTTGTTAAATTATTTGATTAAATATCTACAGTATATAATGTATTTAATAAAAACATGCTTCACATACATTTGTTAATTGTTACAATAATATTTATCTACTATAAAACAATGGTTTTAATTTTTTAAGCTTTAGCTCCCTCTTGAGGATTGATACAGTTAGTGATTAAAAATTAACCAACAATACATATCACTTAACTGAGAAAGATTAATTAAAATTCATCTTATTTCCACACAGTCCTGAAAACCTATACAAGCTCATCTGTTATTTGCCTTCTCTTTACTAAAAATAAATCAGGATACGATTAAGACGTCTGGTACAGTTTGGTTTTACTGTATCAGTTTATTAGTAGTTATCACAATCCTTCCATCACAAAATGATCACATGATCGTTTTAATATACTGTAAATACATTTATTTAATCCAGATTATTTCATATGAGAGTTTATTGACAACGAAGACAAAAACACCTTTAGAGGGACAAACAAAAAGAACAAGGCTTTGGGCTTTCCTTTCTGTCCCCTCACAATGTGTACCAGAGAGATTGACGGAAGGACCGTGTTCACACAGACACACAGGGCCGATGCACAGCTCTGAAACTCTCTGTATTACCAGTTTTCATGCATTCTGGCATCTTGTTGTCATGCATGTTATTTACAGGTTCTGTCCTCTGACTTTCCTCAGTAGCTGCTCTCGTGACCCGTTAAAATGTATAAATTGCTAGTGGCTGAAGGGATTTCAGTTGGGGTGCTTTGCAAAACAATGTCTCTGTAAACCAAGATTTGAGAAAAAAAAAGACATTACGAAGAATGAAATGAAATTTTTATTCAAGTTAAAAAGAAAACAATGAGTTAAGGTGGAAGAGAGTCAATACCTGTGCGTGCCTAAAACTTTGAACACTCGGCTTTCGTCTGTGATTTCCTGTGTTACCTACAAGGACACATGAGGATGACTATTTTTAAAATGAACATTTAAAATCAATAAACGATGACAATATGTACTGATACAGATTTAGACAGGTATGTCAGGTTAGGTGCTATATTTAATTTTTGACAGGAATGAAAACGAGGCTGTGAGGGAAAGTCTTGCCATTTTTACAACGACACACACTTTATAAAGCTTCTACATTATGTAATTTTCACAACTCACAACTTTCAAAACTGTTTTATGAAATATATGTCTTTCGAAAGTTTTTTTTTTTCAGACAGACATTAATTTAATCTGTACTTTTTCATTCCTGTCAAAAACTAAATACAGCTCTACCCTGACTACGGTCTATTAAAATGCACAAAGCATCATAACTCTTTACCTCACAGTTGTGCAGACTAAGTCCTTTAAGCCCATGTTTCCAGAAAGCTAAAACACTTTCTTCTAAACAAACTGTTGAAAAACAGCACATGAAAACTTATGCCACTTGTATCATTTCATTGTGAACAGATACTATGTTTTCCTATCATGTCAGGCTTAAAAGTACCTAAAGTCTCAATAGGGAAGTCAAACTCCAGTTTGGATGCTAACTCCTTGCTGGGGACACCCTGCATATTGACAATCTTCACCATTTCTAGAAGATGACAGTGAGAATTCATTTACAATACAAGTGCCAGTGCGTGCTTTAGAAGTTGATTCATGTATTACTCATACATATAAATCATACATACTTTCCAGTGCAATTAAAACCGTGTCTCTGTCCAGCTGTGTCACTTGTACAGCTCTTATTGTCTCACTGTCTAAGGAAAGGCACAAAGATCACACATTCACACACGTGTCAATGAATAAAACATTGTAAGCCCATACAAAATGTGTATGTTTTTCATATTTTCTTTACTTAGAGGGAAAAATCTGTTGAATTCATAGGAATGGGTTCAAATGCGATGTTTGCTGTGAAATGCTTCAGCCCTGAATTCATGCAAGTCTAGCAGCCAGTCAATCACTTACCTGGCTGAGGGTTTGGCGTGCCGTTCAGATGGATGATGTCAAACTTTAGCTGTCGTTCGTTTTGCTGTTGGAGGCTTTCCTGGACGCCCACACAGAGCTGAGGAAGCTCATCTGTCATTAACACCAGCAGCTCAAAGATGGGCAATGGGTCCGACAGGGGCACAGCAATGTGCTTCAATGAGAAGACGATAAGAAAAGAGAAATGTGATGAGAGGACGACTACAAGTATTAGACTCTTATTAGTGAAAGCATAATAGAGTTTGTTTGGTAGCAATAAATCATTTACTTGTAAATAAAATTGCCAAATATTATTCATTGTAAATTCAACATCAACATAAAGTTATAAATGTTACATTATGCAAACAAGTCTATTAACCCTGTAAAGTTTGACATATGAAATAATAGTTAAAAAAAAACAATATTTGAAATGGCAGTTTGTTGAGCTTTTAGATAAAATCTTTAAAAATGCATATATGTTTTTTTTAGTATCATATTTGATACATCAGACTTTTTTGGCTCATATAGTGTGTTAAAGGAAAATATGGTGCTCATAATAAAGGAGGGAAAAAACACCAAATAGAGCAAAAATATGCAATTTGGTGCAGCTGCTGATATTTTCATGGTCAGAAAGTAAGATGAAATTCGGATTGCTTTTAAAGTAAATCAATTAGATAATTTTAGCAGACTTCATATAAATATCAGTTGCCACTGTATCTCCCAATAATATGTCTTAGATGATATTTAAATCACTTTTATTGTGGAGGGCAAAACATATAATACAATGATGATTGAGAGATTGACAAGTACCTCAAAAGCCTACTGTATCATATTTGAAATTCTTTTTTTATATATTCTTTTTTTAAAAATGGATGATCAGGTAAATCAAGGTTGCTTCAGTCCAACAAGTGTTCATCTTGAAATACTATAACAAGTTTTTATAGCAAAAAGACATGTGAACCACAACCTGAAGGTGAAAAAGGCCTTTTACTTGCTAAAAAATATAAACCGTCAATCTGACGACAGAAGACATGCATTTAGAGATAATGTATCATATATGATACAGTAAGCTTTATAGGGTTACTGTTACCTTGAGGTGCATGAACTTCTGCAGTGGTTCATACCACAATAGTAGCACAAGGCCAGAGGGAACCGCAGCGCATAAGAACGTGCTGTCCGTGTATGGGTTACGAGCTGATGAAGAAGAATCAAGAAAACATGGCTTTTACTATTTCTCCATCTTAACCAATAACAGAAGGTCAGCAAAGACATTCATCAGGATAAAATGAATAAGCATTGATCTATTAGGATGAAGGAATTGACCCTCACCCACGCTGCACTTCCGACATCCCTTGGTGTCTGCAATCTTCACTGACACAGCAAACTTCCTGTGAAAATATTATTTTGAGTTCCAAATGAACAACATATAAGCTGAATTATTAAACTTGTATGTGTTTATGTGACCTGTGGATGATCCGTTCTGTGAAGCGGTTGGTGCCGAGGGACAAGTGACCCTGTTTCCTCTGCAAGTGCCCTCGCTGCTCAAACAGAGCTGTCAGTCTATGAGAGTAGAGATGAGATGACTTACCTAAAAATAGAATAGAATAGGATAGAATTGATTTGAACAAAACAGAACAGCAGTTCACAGCCCACTGAGGTGTACATGTACAGTTTATTTATTTATTTAGTATATGATTTCTAAAAATTACTGGTTATCACAACATCTAATACTTCAACCATGTAACTATACAAATGTTACGTACCAGAGATGGACATTAAGACATTGTTCATGACGTAAAGCCAAGTGCATCTCTGTGGAAGCAACTGCAATGGAGATCAGGAGTGAAAAACATATTAGTCATTAAAAATAAATGTTTTCTCTCTCATGTTGTATTTTATGACAGAAACAGCTATTGGGTAAAAATACTAAATACCTTTTCTAAGGTGTCTTCATGCAGTTCATTTAAGTTAAGGATATAAACACCCTCCTCCGCACCCAGAATTAAATACTGATCTATGAGGAAATGATTGATAAATCAAACAGAGTTCAATAATACTCTGATTCTGTATTACGTTTTTCAATCCATATTTAAATTACATTTTATTTTAATCACAATTCTGGATCAGTAAGATGAATGGAAATCTGTACCTCTTGTTTTGGGCAAAACCCATATTTCTGCACAGTGAATTGTCAGTGGACATCCGTTAAATACTTTAGTAAAACAGGCTCCCATCTATGCAACATGAATTATACAATGTTTCACAAATATAGTACATCAGATGTAAGTTTTAAGATAAATTCTTAGGTTCATTCATAGATACTGGGCCCAAAGGTGCATTAATGATAAACTAGTCCTTAATTATATATTATTATGCATAATGTCACACTCAAATTTAGTAATAGTCAGGTTTAACACTTTTAAAAGATGTTATTAGGTGGTTAAACTTACATAGACTTGGGGAGTGGGAGGAAGTCCATGAGAATCGGCTCTCTATGAATTAAAGGTTAAAAATACAAGGAACCAGTTTCTATATGATCTTTAGTCAATTTTTAGTCTGTCAGTAATACTTTTAGTTACTCAAAAAACAAACAAAATGTGTATTAACATATATAATAGGTTTTTGAGATCTGTCCATGGTGCTGAAACATCTAGCGTTACGCTAACAAAATGATGTGATAGATGTAATGAAATAACACCAAAATATTTGATCTAATAATGTTTCAACCAGTTAAATTAATTTAAAACTACTTAACCCCTTTGCTGTCACCCCCCATTTTCGGCATGGAGACACAAATGACATACCCAAAATAAAAAGGTTTCTATTCATCAGGCTTTCTGACTAGATACATAATCAACATATGTTCACAAAGCTGACACTTCAAAGTTTACTGTTCAAGAATCAGAATTACTCAGACTGTTATGATGATAGAGATATATAAGCTCAAACATAAAATCACAAATAAAAATATCAAAAAATATTTTTTTATATTTTATAATAGAATATTTTATTATATTTTATAATAAGTCTACTAATGCTTCATTTCAAATTTCAGGACATAATCTCTAAAACTGTGAATTTTATGAAACATTTTCTAAGATCATGTCATGTGTGTTTTTAGAGAAGGCTAATAAAATAGATGTATGGCCCTCTAAGCTCTCCTGCATGCTGCTTCCTCATGTCTGGCTTGGCAAACTGCCCCATTCATGATTCTATTGTTGTCACGCAACGAGCCTTTCACACCTCTGCCAGGTATGAAACAACAATAATCTAGGGCCGTTGCCAATCTTTGACAGCTAAGGGGTTAATAGTGGTTGACTAATGTAGGTTTTTCAATGACCAATTTAATGTTGATATATTGAGATATCTAGCCATACTAAATTAGACCAAATCTGTACAAGGAATGCATGTGAATCAGTTCTTTGTATCTGACACTGTGATTGATAAAAGGACATTAATGTAGCTGAGATGTAATAAAGTGTGGGATACAAACACACATAAGTGTAAGTCTGTTATTTGTAACATCCAAAATTGTGTAACTCACAGAGTCCTCTGTTTTCTTCCTCATGGTGCTCCACTCTGGAGAGAGAGCCGTGTCTCTGCTGAGAGTCCTTGTAAGAGTCCTCTGTTTGTCCTGTGTGTCATTATGATCAGGAACACAAGGGTCGCTGCACCAGTGCCGCACATCCTGACTGCCTGAACACCTCAACAACACTGACGAAATGTTTTTTTGTCAGTGAAGAGAGAAATGTTTTAAAACCTTGTGTGGTGAATTTCCCATTGTCTTGTACTTTATGTTCAGATAGCAATACCTGATTTTGGACTTAATACAGTTTCAGGGCAAAGAGTAGCACTAGGTCGAAGCGTAAGGTTCTTGTCCTCCAGATCAGAGTCTAAAGAGCTCATGGGAGGAAGTGATGTCGTAGCAGAGATGGGTGGTGGGCTGAACAGTCCACTTTTCCTCTTACTCCACTATGAAACATCAGAAACTGTTTACAGCCTTACATTTTTTTTCTATAATCATAAATTGATCGTTAGGAAAGGTTCACAAATACCTCAAAATGTGAGAGTCTTTTTACTGTCAAACTCCTAAAAAAGAAAGAAAGTGCAATGACAAAATATTTGTCACACACATGTGCAAATTATATTTCTGCAGTTGAGTTTGAATGTGCATCAAACGGTACAACAAATGGTAATGAAATTAATTATAAAAAATAAACAAAGGAAAGTAGAAAACCAATAGAGAGAGAATATTAGCCTAGAAAAACACACACACACACACACGATATCTACTAACAAAAAAATAATAATCAAGGCATCATTTCACTTTTTAGCTGACTCTTTTTTTTTTGGGCAACAGATGTCACTCCACAAGATGGCGATAGAATATAAGTGTGTCCCACCTCTGCTGTAACTCCTCCTCCACACTTTCCAAAAGACCCCTGCAGCAATTAATACATTTCAGATGAAAGGTTATAATAACCGTTTAGTCCGTAGTGCAATTATAAGTCCACTTAAATCAATCAGCAGTTCAGCACTCACAGTGACTCTGGTTCATCTCCAGATAGGCTCCAATCATCACACGATCCCTGAGAACATAAACATACTTGATTCTTTCTTTTTTTTCAAGTGATAACCATGCATTATGACACAATATTTTATGAAGTGTAAAAGAATGTGGATTGTGTTTTGTTTGTCTCATTGGCTTATAGAGAACATCACAAAGAGAGAGCAATAAAACTGACCAGGTCAGGATAGGGTTCAGTCTCTTTCCTCCTGGGAGGGGTAAACTTGACCTGGTCAACTGAAACAAACAACAAACACATTTTACATATTACTACACTTACAGTCTTCATTTATCCATTTTTACCATTCAAAAGTTTGGGATTTTGACACACACTACTATTCAAAAGTTTGGGATCAGTAATGTTTTTTAAAGAAGTCTCTTCTGCATTTATTTGATCAAAAATACAGTAAAACATATTATTGTGAAATAGTCAAATGTTTCCCGTTTTAGTATATTTAGATGTCATTTTTTAACATTTCTGTGAGTCTGTCATTTCAGCATCATTACTCCAGCCTTTAGAGGTCACATGACCCTTCAGAAATCATTCTACTACTGTCTGCGGTGGTGTTGCTTGTGAACCCATTTTTATTATCAATGTTGAGAACTGTTGTGCTGCTTAATATTTTTGCGGAAACCATAATACTTTTTTTCAGAATTCTTTCATGAATAGAAAGTTAAGAAGAACAAACATTTATTTTGTACTAATTAAAAGAATTGTTTGCCGAATAAAAGTATTAATTTCTTAAAAAAAAAAATCTTAATGGACCCTTTGATAGTAGTGTAAATATCCAATATGGACAATATTAATCATATCCAGTAATCATGTTGTTAGATTTAACATGTTAGCATGTGATTTCTATTGTGGTCTTGTTGGTTGCATAGATGTTAGACCTCAAGAACTTCATATACGTACATAGGACATCCCCCAGTTAGTTGAACATCCTTCCTTCGTTTTTCTTTGCCATAAGAAGCTTCATTGTCGTCTGCCTGTGAATGTGTCATATACAGTCAAGACGTGTTGTGACATGGACTCTGGAAATGGCATCAAATTGACACACGAAACACACACACACACATGCTATCGCATTCCGATTTGGCCTCGAATGTGAGCACTGGATCCAGTTCACGCGAGTGAGTGTGTGAGGGGGATGGATAAGCACATGCCATTAGACGTGTGCTAAACAGTACCAGCTCTATGAGTTGTGTGTCTATTGACATCACTGAAGTTACGCTCAATAGCAGCCTTGTTAAAGCAGCACCTCCTCTGCTACACTTCCATACATTCAACTTTCTAATCATGCACACGCTGCAATGAAAATAGACACTGGAGTGACCGTGAACTGTCAGAAAACGAATGAAAGTCTGTCAGAAAACGGATGAAAACATAATATAATCAAGAAACATTTGAAAAGATATGGTCAAAAAATGTGTTTGCTACTCATTTTTACAGATAATACATGATTGTGTATCAGAGGTTTTTAATTACTTATTCTGGTATAATGTAAAATATAACCAATTATAATGTATAATTCTGGTATAAAGTAAAGTATACAATTTAATGATAGCAAATAGGATGCATATAGTATTCCTGAATACAAAGACTTGTTTAATCAACTAATTACTCAAAATGTCTTTCCAAGAAAAAAAAAATAGAATATAGGAAACAAAAATAGAATTTAGGCCATTATCGGAGGATACAGACAATCAAAAAATATAGAGGGGTGGTTGAGAACCAGAAGGGCGTAAGTGACATTTCACCAACTTTTCAGGAGGGCCAAAACAAAAATGTACCATAGTTTGATCTGACTTTGTGTACTGATTTCAATCGTTAATAATAAAAATTCATACACACATGGATATACACACTTAACGATATCCAAAAATAACATGCGCCTTTTTGGCACCAATGTTTTATTCCATGCATTACATTAATGAGTTTAAAAGAAATAACTATCTATTGTGATCAAATAAAATATCACATAAAAAGTCCTTATGTCAAATTAGTTAATTGAATGTGATTAATTTGACTAAAATAGTAATCCCAGCCACAAAATGGACGATTGAAAAACCTTTACAGATGCCTTACTTAGTGAAAAATAAATTTACAAAAATGTATTTGAAATACATTTATTCATTATAAGGTTATACCTACATTTACAATTATTTACAATACTAAACTGGTATAATTAGAGTCTGCAATTAGAACAACTATTTTGGTTAATGCACTGTAATGTAAGAAGTAGTGCTGAAGTGCCAACTAAAGATACACTGAAGTATATGTGATTGTGCTAAAAGTTAGGTACACTTTAATGGGGTCATATGATGCTATTTTAAAGATCATTATTTTGTGTATTTGGTGTAAAAGAATATGTTGACATGCTTTAATGTTCAAAAAACACATTATTTTTCAAATACTGTACATTATTGTAGGTCCTCTATGCCCCGCCTCTCTCAAACAAGTCGTTTTCAACAAAGCCCCCTCCTTTGACAAGCGCAGTCTGCTCTGATTGGCCAGCTGAACCAGTGCATTGTGATTGGCCGAACACCACAAGCACGTGTTGGAAATGTAACGCCCCTTACCATAATCGCGAGCTTCAGCTTTCAAAGTAAATATAAAGACAGTTAATAATGTCGTTAATTTTACTATCAGTTCAAGTCCGAAAGGGGAACAGAGTCGCGTTACAGACACAGTGATGATGCAGTACACAAGTTGCGGTTAAGACAGCTGACGTGCTATGATTTCTGACAGGCAGTTCACTCTCCTGTGATGTGACCCTGTTCCCCTCACACACACACACACACACACACACGACGCGTTACTCTGCGCTGCGCAAAACTCCGCATTTGAACAGTCAATAGCAAATACTTCAACTAATAACAAACCATACTTACAGTCGCTGATTCAGAAGTGCCAGATTGTCATAGCAAAGTCGGAATTTACCCTTTTTTTTAAATAGCCTTTGTGCACAGCAGCTTGTACTCTGCTAGGGTAAAAAAACTGTCGTCTCTAAAATGCGTTGACAAATTGACATATGGGTTGTGATGTCGTTGGAATAAATCGTAACCAAGATTTCTAAATGCATCTACTTTCTGAAGGCCGAATAAAGTGCTTTTGCTTTCGCACTGAAACACACAGCGTCTCCCTGACATGCTGCTTCAACACTACTGCGGTTCATGAAACCACGCCTTCTTTCTTTGCGTGCACATTTGGGCGGCATTATGCTAATATTCCCACAAAGTGATGTAGATATGTGGGGGCGTGTTAGAACGAGCCATTGTAGGTAGGCGTGGTTGACTCTTAACTTTTATAAAGAATATCTCTTTGGATTTGAGACTTTAGTCTTTGTAAACTTTACAGATCTTCTTTATGCACCAAGAGCTTGTAACCAAAGAAAAAGGAAAACTTGAAATCGCATCATATTAAATATCCATTTACATATCTTACATTTAAAGACCAATATTATTCAAAGATCATACAATCCTCACTAATAGTAACATTAAAATACATTTTTACGTATACTGGTAAGTTTTGTGACATATGAATATACAATAAATAAAGCATATAAAATGTTAATAGATTTGAACTAGTATGAAATAAATGTCTTTTAAATACAGTATATTACAGTTTCACTAGGGTTTGTAATAAAAATTATGATAGCGAATGATACTGAAGTAATGAACTGCATAACTAATTATTATCTACAATAATAATAATCCCGTCTCTGCATTCTCTCTCTTGTGGCTAAGCAGTAACTGAGTGCCTATATGATGAAATATACCATTAGAATGTAAGTTATTGGTTACTACCCTGCTAGCAAGCTACACCTCACTGACATTGAATTGCACGTGGTATCAGACATTTTGACTCATGTGCTATCCACAGGCTTTACCCACAATACATTTCTCAATGTATTCTCAATGTATCTCAGTGGCGTACGTGCAGTTACGCCCTTTTGGCACCAACTGGATTAGTAATTTCAGAGTTAAGTCTTTTGGTTTCTAATGAATAACTCCAAAATTATTTCGGCAGTAGAAAGAGCTCATCAAGAGCTTTCATTTGATATATATATATATATATCTTATATATATATATATATATATCTCCATTTCACCCAAAATGTCACTTACGCCCTTCTGGTTCTCACCCCTCGATATATAAAGAATTAGGACTGAATAGTGTATATTGTAGTATGTTAATAGTATGTTAAATATAAATGGTAATGTACAATTTCTATTGGAAATAAGGACAATGTTAACCAGAACTTACACTGTTCTTCTGATAAACTTCTCTCCACTGGCATATGTTTCCCTTTAGACTGGATTGTATCTGGGGCTGTATCGTTTGCCTTTTACACACACACACAAATATCGCCACTAAAAAAACTGTACACTTTGACATACTGAACTCTGACATGAATATTTGGAAAAAGCATTAAATGACTTTATAAATTAGGGAAAGGTTTCCCAATAATCTTGAATCACGTGCCTCTCCTTAAAATGTTCTTTATTTATCCTTGTTTGGACAAATATGTTTTTGATGACATGCAGATATGAAAGTTGAAATTATTTAAGTAATTTTAAGCAAGTCATTTGAAAGCTTACGCATGCTTTTAAGAAATTCTGTCTTGCTTAATGAGTTATGATGCAATTAAATTAACTTTCTAAACAGAAAAACTTTCAGAAGACCTTAGATCAGCTCGGATTAGACGGCATACTGAATTTCACACAGATGAAAACGAGGCTGTGAGGAATAGACTTACAGTCTTTACAAAGGCACACACTGTATAAAGGTCCTAGAGCATGTCATTTTCACACTTGACTTTCAAAAACTGTTTATACCGTTTTCTTACTAAAGTTTCTGCAGGAAAAAATGCTTGTCCGCTGAACAATTAATATGTTGTCAAACAAGAGTACATTGAACACACTGTACTCCTTTCCCTCACATCCCCATTTTAATTCCTGTCAGAAATTAAATATGGCGCTATCCTGTATTCCTGTGTTCATCCCATGTCAAAATTACCATAATTATGTAAAAGTTGCAAAATAAGTTTTGCATAAAAACAAGTAATTTCTTAGCCTGAGTACATGAATAGCTCAGAGTAGAGTTGATATCTCATAATTACAGTAAATGCAATATAATGTGCGTGTGTCTTATTCTCACCTCTTCATTCTCTTCAAGACTGGGTGGATGATGGAGGTCTGGATTACTTGCCATGTCCAGTAGCTCAATCATCAATTTTCTGGTGAGTAACTGTGTTACGAAAGGGTGCTGGGGAGAGAGACAATGGCAAAAATTATCAACTTTTCGAGAAATACAAAATGTATTAAAATGCAGTATTGTACATTTAATGTTCTCTTGTAGGGATGCTCCACTTTTTTCCGCAAAACCAGAAAACTGCAAAAATCCAGATTTTATAATAGCTTTTACTTAGATCTGTTATATACATGAAATGCATCCTTTCTAACCATTATTTAAAAATAAATAAATACATAAAAACATGTTTCCTTGTGCCTTAAAGCTTTAACATGTTTTATGACCGCACAAGGAAAGTTATTATAGGGGTATGTGATATTCAGTAGCAATGCTAATATTAACTTTGATTTTTGAGTTTGATTCATCTGTCACCTGGAGAAGAGTTTCTGCTGTCGGCCTCTTGCGAGGACTTTTGATCAAACACATTTTCACAAAGCTATGAAACCCTGCAGACCTGCAAAGACAAGGACACAAACCTTTCACCAATCATGTCAGGTACTCACGGGAAAGCTTGCACTTTTCTTTACTTTTTCCATTTCTAAGAGAAATCTCCTTTCTTTCTGTGGGGTTTTGAATCTTACCATTTGCTCTTGTCTTTTAGTTTGGGAGGCTGGAAGCTGCTCTTAGACATCAACATCAGAGCTCTACAACAGAAAATAAAACCTCACTTCAAAAATGCTTTGTTACAGGGTATTTTCTGTGAAATGAGTCATTCTGACCGCATGGGATGAAGGTCAAACATAGGTGGCTGTAGCTCTGCCAATTCAATGGCGGTGATGCCCACTGCCCAGATATCACACAGATGGTTATATCCACCCTTCTTTTCCACTGCAGCCACCTCAGGGGCCATCCTAATAAAACAAAGACACATTTCCTTTAGACACCACAGCCTGCTGTCAGTCTGATTGTCTTTCAGAATGATGCAAAGAGTAAAGGAGTGAATGGAAACGGGGCATATGGAAATGTTTGGATCATGCATTCTTTTTATGTTGTTGTGCATTGTTTAAAACCTGTAAATATAATAAAATCACAGACACACACACACACTACCATTCAAAGGTTTGGGGTCTTATGCTCACTAAGGCTGCATTTATTTGTATTTTGTAATTTAGTATTCAAAATACAGTAAAACAGTAATATTGTGAAATATTATTACAATTTAAAACAACAGTTTTCTATTTTAATATACTTTAAAATATAATTTATTACTGTAATTAAAGCTGAATTTTCAGCATCATACTCCAGTCTTCAGTGTCACAAGATAATCATAATTAATCATAATAATATGCTGATTTGCTGCTAAAGAAACATTTCTTATTATTATCCCAATGTTAACAAAAGATTTTTAACAAGTTTGTTGATGAACAACTGTTTCAAAAGAGAAAATAACAGCATTTATTTGAAATATTAATTTTTTGTAACATTATAAATGATTTTACTGTCACTTTGGATTGATTAATGTATCTTGTATGTATCTGAATAACTGTATTAATTTCTTTCCAAAACAAAAAAAAACTAAAATCTTACCAAACCCACACTTTTGAACAATGGGGTAGATATTCAGTTTATTAAGCAGATAGATTTAAATGTACAGTTCACCTAACAATTCTGTCATCATTTACACATCATTTGTTTTTCCCAAAAGCATTTGGGAAATGCAGCCCTGGTCATTTCTCCTTTTGTGTTTCATGAAAGTAAGAAAGTCATAAGGGTTTGGTAAATTAATCTATGGGTCAACTATTCCTTTGTACTAATCATGAGAGACAGTGGGATAATTGCTTTACAAGACAATCCAGAGAGTGTGATTCTGCAGGACTCAAGGGCAAATCGATATGCAGACGGCTCACCAGTAGGGAGTTCCTATGAAGGACTTCCTCTTGGCAACAGAAGCACTGATCTCAGCCGCAACCCCAAAATCAGCTACAGAGAGAGAAAGAAAGAGAGAGAGATACAATAATCCAAAATGTGCAGCTTCAGATGTCTGTCTGACATAAAATCACTTACCCAGCTTAACATCTCCTCGATCAGTAAGAAGAATATTAGCTCCCTAAATTAGAAGAGAAAATTCAGCTTTGTCATCACAGAAACAAATTACATTTTAAAATATAATAAAACTTATTTGAAATGATATCTTTGAACTATTGCTGTTTTTAATGTATTTTTATTAAATAAATGCAGCCTTGGTGACCATAAGTGACTTCTTTAAAACATTTTTAAAAAATCTTAAAGACCCCAAACATTTAAACAGTATTGTCATGAAAAGCCTCATTCACCTTAATGTCTCTATGTATTTTGCCTGTCTCATGGAGATGATTCAACCCCTGGGTAAGACAAGAACAGAAATCTTCTCAAAATGTAGGGATGTGTCATTGAGAAAGATTTATGCCTCCAACGATCTTTTTAAATAATTAATTAGCCTCACCTGGAGTGTTTCCCTGCAGATGTAACCAATCTGTTTTTCCTTTAAAGGTCCAGTTACTGTGAAGGGCATATTATATTAACTTTCACTTAACTGGGGCAGTGGTTAAATGCAGACATTAAACTCTCAAAGGAAAAAAAATCACCTAAAAAATGTGAGATGGAATTGTTGTTAGGAACAGCCTGAAATGTATAGTGGTTTGTGGAAAATATTCCTCTCCTTTTATGCAGTTTTCCCATCCCAGATTTAAAAAGTAATAAAGTCATTTGAGTTTGGAACAATGTGAGGGTGCTTAAAGGAATAGTTCACCAAAAATGAAAATCTGCATTAAATGTATTCACCCTCAGGCCATCCAAGATGTAGATTGGTTTGTTTCTTCATCAGAACAGATTGTGAGAATTTAGCATTACATCAGTGGCATCCTGCGTTTGAATGGCTGCCATCAAATATGAGATCATAATGCATCTAGGATTGTGGTTATTGTGATGTTTACAGGGTTAGAACTCTCATTCTGATGGCACCCATTCACTGCAGGGGATCCATTTGTGAGCAAGTGATGTAATTCTAAATTTCTCCTAATCTGTTCGGATGAAGAAACAAACTCCTCTGCATGGATGGCCTGAGGGTAATTACATTTTCAGCAAATTCCTTTAAAGGGGTCATATGATGTTGCTAAAAAGAAACATTATTTTGTGTATTTAGTGTAATGAAATGTGTTTATGCGGTTTAAAGTTAAAAAAAAATACATTATTTTCCACATAATGTACATCATTGTTTCTCCTCTATGCCCCACCTTCCTGAAACGCGTCGATTTTTACAAAGCTCATCGGTCAGAAAAGCGAGGTGTGCTCTGATTGGCCAGCTATCCAGTGCGTTGTGATTGGCCGAATACCTCAAGCGTGTGACGGAAAATGTTACGCCCCTTACCATACTGGTGATGCCTTGTCCGGCCGGAGCGAAGAGACAAAAAACATTAAAACCCATTACAAACAAAGCATTTGTTGCATCCAGTGGGGACATCAATTACTGATTATAATGACTTATACTGTATTTTTACGTGTTGTTTTGCATCGCGTAAAAATAAAACCATGTCTGTATTTGTGATTGGAGAAATGACAAACAGCAAGCCTACTCTACACTGCTCAAAACCTCGCGTTTGAGTCATCATTGGCAAATTATTTAAATATGAAAACGTACTTGCAGTCTGTGAGTCAGAAGCGCCAGACTATCCTTGCAAAGTTGGAATTGCCCCACATTATAGAAACAGCCTTTGTGCACAGAAGCATTGTAGGCTACTCTGCAGGTTCAGGAAACAGTCCTCCATTAAATGCGTTGCACACACATGAATATTTGATTTCATAAAGAAAAAAAACAGCGTCTTCACGACATGGCGGCGGCGGCATCAACAATACTACAGCGAGAATAAGTTATGCTTTCTTTCTTTGCGTGACCATTTGGGCGGTGTTATGCAAATCTTCCCCACATCGTGACGTAGACATGTGGGAGCATGTTTAACTTTTATAAAGAGATCTCTGTGGTTTGAGGCTTTAGTCTTTGCAATTTTAGGGATCTTATCTATGCACAAACAGTTTGTAACACTCTAAAGAGAAAGGAAAAATTTTAATCTCATCATATGACCCCTTTAAGATGCGTCATAATAACTCTTCCCTGTGATTTTCAATAGTCTCAAATGCTTGCACAAAATTTGAACGTTATTTACTGTATACCTTGGTAGATATCCTGCAGTGATCCTCCCCCACAGTATTCCATGCAGATCCACAATTTAGTATTCCTGAAAAGTTGAACAGTTCAGTGCCTGGACTTTTGAGTCAATGCACACAAAAGAGTTTCAAAAGATACATACGCACACACCCATAACTTACAAACATGACAAGAATCTCATAAACATTTTGAAAGATTGTGAGTGGGAATGCATGCCTTTGAAATAATATTCGGGAATGCACAAGTCATCTAGAGCATGTGCTGGCACGTGTCGGCAGCTATTTACAAAACCTATTAAACATGTCTGTGTGATTTGTGCTCCATATCTGATTGTGTAACTCTGCTTGTATAAAACATGTTGTGGAATGCACCTTTCTATGCCCTGACAACTACTGGAGAAATACCAGGCAAGGCACAAACATTACCGTACCTGTGGTAAGTGCCATAATAGGCCACAATGTTCTTATGCTTACACTCCTTCATCATTGTTATCTCCTGCTGGATAGAGGTGATGTCATCACCTGAATAAAGAGTGAAAGAACAAGAAAAAGAGTATATACTGAAGACAAAATGGTCTATAATAACAAAATATTTAAAGTATTTGACTTCAGAAAGCAGTGACTGATAAATCTGAAACAACTATTCCAGAGAGCCATGTAAAAAATAACTTCAATTCATGTGACACAATGCAGTCCAATCATTTTTAAAGTAGTAGTGCAGTGAGGCTTCTGAGAACTATAATTATGTGTAAATATAGAGCTCATTACAATATAAATTCTTCATACAAGGAATCGATCCAATAAAACCTCTATAATTTTGAGAGATTAGTTAGAAACAGCATTTGCCTCTAAATGTTTACTGTATGTTCTCTACAGCACTGAAGCATGAAAATCTCCCAATATGCAAATGTGTTCTGGTCAAAAACTTATAACATTAAAACTACTCACACACCTGGATCCAGTTTAACAATTTTGATAGCAGCCATTTCTGAGCTCCTAATGTTTCTAGCCTGAAAGAAAGAAAAAGTAACATTACCGATGAACTGGAGCACTGATTCTTTTCCAACAATTAATTATAAAAGGAGAATTAGGTTTAGCTACATTTCAAAGGATATGCATTTGTGACTGTGCCATTTTATTATACGTTACCATTCAAATGTTTGGAGTTGGTCAGATTTTTTGAAAGAAGTCTCTTATGCTCACTAAGGCTGCGATTATTTGATCAAAAATATAGAAAAAACAGTAATATTGTGAATTATCATTAATATATTAGTACGTAATATAAATTTCAAATGAATTTTTTTTCATGTAATGGCAAAGCGGGATGTTTCAGACAGTCGTCCGTGTAACAAATCTTTAGAAATCATTCTATATACTGATTTGTTGTTCAGTAACATTTCTTATTATTATCAATGTAATAAAACAATTGTTATGCTTAATGTTGTTGTAGAAACCATGATACATTTAATTTATTGCATCCTAAATAAAAGGCTGTAATTTCACTTACAGTTAAACTAACTAGCTATATTACCTGGAAAAACGAATTGTTTAATTGTGATTTATTATTATTATTAATAATACAAATACATGTCTTAATGGAATTAATAGAACATTGTCACTTATCATATGGCTATATATAGCGATGAGTGACAATGTGCTACAGTGATTTTACTATGGTTTTTAGATGGTTTTAGGTTTAAAAACACAATTTCATTTTCATTTGTTTTGGTTTTCAAATAAACATTTTACAGCATACGTAAATGAGCAAATGTAACATAGAGGTGGGTAAATGTGACTTTAAGGCCATGTTTACTTTGGTGAAATGCTCGGGATGCTGTAGAAAAGCCAGGAACAGATCCAGCTCTCCTGGCAGGCATCTTAATGACAAATATCCTAGTGTCAGTGGCAGCCTGCTGTGTCCTTCACTGTAACCTTGTCCTGTAGCTGCTGCCAGGCCAGGAGACCGTATGATGCTACACCATTAGTTAATCACTCAATCTATTTAGGAAGGATTCTATTAATTTACTATAAAACCACTAATACCTCTTGCCCAGCTGATATGCATCTGTGACTGTGCACAAATTTTATATTAATAAGTATATACCATTCACGTCTCTTATGCTCACTAAAGCTGCAATTACTTGAGCAAAATATAGTAAAAATTGTAATATGTCAATTATTATTACAACTTAGTTATCTGTCATATATTTTAAACTTTTATTTATTCATGTATGGCAAGCTGAATGTCTCAGCAGTCTTCAGTGTCACAAGATTCGTAAGAAATCATTCTAATATACTGATTCTATTAATTTACTATAAAACCACTTATACCACATGCTAACACTTATACCCCCCTCCCCCAAAAAATTGCTGGGAATGTACTTTAGGTGATACAATATGTGAATGAGTCTGGGAACCTATTTGAAGAAATTTAGCATTATCACTTGCTCACCATCGGATCCTCTGCAGTGAATGGGTGCCGTCAGCATGAGAGTTCAAACAGCTGATAAAAAAAAAAAAACATCACAATAATCCACAAAAAATCCACATGACTCCAGTCCATCAATTACCATTTTGTGAAGTGAAAAGCTGCAGGTTTGTGTGAACAAATACATAATAAGCCATGTTTTACCTTGAACTGTTGTTTTTGGCTAAAAAAAAAATGAGGTCCTCTTTCACTGGGGAAAGCAATATTATGACAAATATGTCAGCGGATTTTCCTGAGAGGATAACAGGAGATGGACTTTTCCCACTTTTTACCAAGCATTATTAAGGACTAGAATTTTGATCAGAAACAATGGTTCAAGGTTAAAATGCTTTAATGGTGGATTTGTTTTGACAACAGCAGTCTTTCACTTCACAAGACATTCATTGATGGACTAGACTAGTGTGGATTTCTCAATGGCTATTGTGATGCCTTTATCAGCTGGTTGGACTCTCATTCTGATGTCACCCATTCACTGCAGAGGATCCATTGTTGAGCAAGTGATGCAATCATACATTTCTCTAAATCTGCTCCAATGAAGAAACAAACTCAACTACATCTTGGATGGCCTGAGGGTGAGTACATATATTCAGAATTTTTTTTATTTTAAGGGTAAACTCTTCCTTTAAATAGCCAACTCATGCACATTAAAATATGTTCTATGCATACAGAGTGGTTCATTTAATACTTATGATCAGGCCAAAAGGTTTTCAGGAAAGTGGACTTCCATTTTTGCTTTCAGCGAGTCATAAGCATAACAAATTGAGCATTCTGGACAAAACCTGGAACTTCACTGAGCAGCCTTCCTGTTGTTTTTCCTGGCATGCCAGAGAGCTTCCCGTCATGACTAAAGCGACAGTGTAACGTTCTCATAATGGTTTAACTGTGCAACCTGAAATAACGCAGCCACAACCCAAGAACAATGGCTTGTGTTGGATATCTGTCCACCCTTTGACCAGAAATCTCCAAAGCTTGTTATACTTTATGTTGGCATAGTCAGACCTGACGAGTCTATCAAATGCAAAACAGACTGTTTTGTTCAAATGCAGCTGGGAATCCTCACCATGGAATATTTTTAGATCTCGAGAACTTTCTGAGTTCAAGTTGAGAGAGCTAGAGGACACTAGAAAGGATTCTTTGTGCATTGTGAGATGGGTATTGTAAGGCTCACCCACTGAATTATCATAAAGTGGACTGTGTTGGGGATTGCTACACAAGAGTGACATGATCTCCACATTAAACATATATAAAAGAGACCAAATACACATGAAAACCAACAACATATTAGCACCTTACAAACTTCTTGAAGAATAACACTACCACACCTGCATGAGGGAGGCCTACATTTTAAAGTCCAGATTTGTAACATTCCACAAATGTTGCCGTTGTGCCAGCAGATTGCTCTTCAATCAAGTCAAATTTCTAAGCCAACCATATTAAGCTATTCCACATTAGAATCACAAACTACTTTATATCTGATACATTTTTAAACTATGCTTTTCTGTTTATGCAGGGTTTTGCACCTAAACTTTGAAGACAGACAGGCTGAAGTTACATGTTTTGTTGAGGAAATACCTAGATGGCCTAACAAAGACATTTCGACACAATAAAAATAAATAGTACGTGGATGTCAGTCTGAGTGCATCATTTAGTGTTCACTGTGTTGGATGGAATTTGTGTCAATGCACACATGCTGTGAATTCTAGAAAACTAACCAATCCAGTCTGTCAGCTAACATCATGGATCTGGTTTCTTGAAATATTCAGCTTAAACAAGGAAATCAACAACAACAACGGAGTAAAAAAATCATGTCAAGTTTAGCAAGTCTTCCCTTACAAGGTATCAGATGGTACTTTGACATTTAACATGGTGTTGAATGATAATCATATCATGGTACTCATATTCATAGTACTGGTACTCCAGATAATATAATTGCTCTACGATGTCTAAATACTTACCAGGGTATCATACCCAAAGACAAAGTAATACAATCCTTGTACAGTAATACAACACAAACAAGTCATACAACCCCTTTTGGAAGATTTTTGTAAGTCTTCCAGAAGGAAAAGCGTTTTTCCCATGAAATCTTGACAACGCAACATGCATTAAATCAATCATTGCTTAAACACTCACCGTTGAGTAAAAACAATAATAAATTAAAAAAAAAAAAAAAACAGAAGTCTTTCTCACCTAAAGACATCTCCATAAGTGCCACTCCCGACCCTTTGAATAATCTCATAATCATCCAAGGGATCCAAAAATGAAACTCCTATAGCATTCATGCCTGCAGGTCTTTGTACATTTCACTTAGGCTACTCATGACAGCTGTCACACAGTTTGATGTGCAGTAACCTCATCTCATCCCTCTGCGCTGTTATCAAAAGTGGCGAAAAGAGATTTCATAATAAATCAAAAGTATAGATTTATCTATAACGCAATGCAAAGCAAAAACAAATCTTCACATCCACTTTACCATGGAAATCACAGTCTTTGTCTTATCATCTCTCTGCTTGTCCCTTCTCACACTACCGCACCCGTAGACTCACAGCAGCAGTCCTTTGGATTCGGACCTTTTCAGTGAATCGGTTCGCAAAACTGGTTCGAACGATTCGTTAACGAATAGGACAGAATAGTTCAAAGCGATTCTCGAGCAATTCGCTGACTGGTTGGAAACGAGAATGTCTCTTTTGAACACGTCCCATTCACAACATATATACGATTTGGTTTGAATAAATATAAGTTTATTTAAATGTACAAAAGACTTAAGAAGACTTTTAGCATTATTCAATGCAAATGGACTAAGGTTGTACCTTTATGTTTAAGGTGGAGCTGGGCACGTCGAATTGCAACACCATTTTAGCGAAACGAAATAAAAACGGCACAAATAAACCTCAATAAAAGGCTGCCTTAGGAACTTTAGACTCTAGAGCACAGCGGAATACCAGGAACCTCAGTGACGTAAAAGAATCACCTGCTTTTCGAACGTGCTCTTTGAAATGAACCATTCTAAAGAACCGATTCGCAGACACGAGCGATCTTCACCATCACCAGACGCGATGCCCTTCGCTGCGTTTGCGCATGTGCACAGCATCAGTGGGCGACCACATTGCAACTATTTACAGACGACAATCCTTCAACATGGGTGACAGTAAATAAAGGGAAGCACAAAAAACTCACTTGTTTTGTTCAAGTTGTTTATTTGGTGGAAAATACACTTTCACATCAAGAAAATAGCTTTTTAACTGAAGCACTGCACTTTGCATTTTTCAAAAGAATACTTTGCTATGACACTTGAGACCACATATGAAATCCAGCAGTTATACAGACCTACATACATAGGCTGAAAATAAAAACGTTTTTTTCAACACATCATTGTATTGCAGACAAAATGTTAGCTGAAAAAAGAATTGCATCTTTTCTAAAATCCTGTTAATTAAAACAAATGATAATCACTTTGGCTTGTCATAATTTGGATCTAATAGAACGTGTTGTAATAATACAAAATTAAGGCAAATCAATAGAATTACTTTATGCTATAAAATAATAAAGCAAATTTGCTGGTGTAAGAAAGTTTTCTTCAATGGGATATATTTAAATTCAACATTAGCTCAATTTGCAGGTAAAACGAATGAACTTCACTCCAGGTGAAAATATAAAAGTTTGAAAAAAATTATAAATGGGTCATTTTAAAGAGTTTTGCGCGGGCGTTTCATGAAGGACAAGGTGTAATCTCCAGAGGGTGTGGGTTTCTGTCTCTTCATCTGCACTTGGGACTGGGCTGTGAGCTGCAGTTTAATGGCACTAGAGTTGACCTTGGCCGCAGAGAGGAGCTCTTTCATACCCTTCATCTTCTCACTGTGGAAAACCACCACCGGCCCTCCCTGCACTACGGGTGGCTGGGTAGGAGAAGGTGTGGGACTTGGGGATGAGGGCTCATTTTTACCATCAGCCTCTTTACCTCGAGAGCTAGCAGAAGAACGTCTGCGTCCCACCTTTTTAGGCACTGGATTTTGAGGGGGCAACGGTGCACTTGGAGATGACGGTCCTGCTTGTTCATCTAACTTGGATTCTCGCCTCGTGCCCCGTCTACGCCCCTCACGCTGGTCTTCACTGGATTGGTCATCGTCATCCACCGGTTCTGCATCTTTGGTGATGATTGACACTTTTTGTCTGATCTGAAAAAGAGCAAGTACATAAAGTGTGGTCAAAAACTTAAAATTAAGAAAACTGAGGGGTTTTACCTGTGCATCAAAGCGACTAAGGGACTGAACCAGGTAGGTGGCCCAGCCTACATGAAGCACTGGCGTTGGACTTCCTTCTTCCCATTTACAAATACCATCATAGAACCGAAGTAAGTGAGCAAAGCACTCTGGGTCCTGAAGGGCAGATAAAGCAGCTACCTGTCTGGGCTGGTCCTTTGAGGTAAAAGTATGAATAGAGGACAAGAGAAAGACTTGTTCACAACTTTGTTCTAAATAATAAAATACATATATTTGTAAATGCTTATTTTTATGTATAATTAAACAAGACCTCCTTTTCCGTTTCATCAGCCCCTTCGCCACCACTTTCAGCAGCAGCTGCTGTCTCTTTAAGGAGGGTGGGAATGACATCATTAGCGACGTCAAAAAACTCCTTATATATCTCCTCATCCTCCCTGTAGTAGTTGTAACTATAGACCAAGAAAAAGTTATGGAATTAAACATTACATTTTGTTTTTGACTTGACTGAAGCAATATTCAATTCCATTAAAAAAAATCATTTATATATAGATATATATAATCATAATAGAGAAATATATAATATATATACTATAAGAATATTTTAAAAATCGCTCTGGAGAAAAGGCGTCAGCTAAATGACTTAAAAATGTAAAGCCATCTAAGAATATAGATATATATAGCATAAGAGAGAGAGGGAGAGAGAGAGAGGAGAGCGAATAATTTAATAATCTACATAATAAAATAGAGAGAGGAGGAGTAGATTTATGATAGAGATATACAGGTGCATCTCAATAACTTAGAATGTCGTGTGGAGGAAAAGTTCCTGGGCAGTCATTCACTCAAAGTGAAACTAGGATTTATTATTAAATTCAATGCACACAGACTGAAGTAGTTTGAGTCTTTGGTTATTTTAATTGTGATGACTTTGGCTCACATTTAACAAAAAACCAACAAATTCACTATCTCAACAAATTAGAAAACTTCATAAGACCAAAAAAAAACTTTTAGTGAATTGTTGGCTTTCTGGAAAGTATGTTCATTTACTGTACTTGTTCTCAATACTTGGTAGGGGCTCCTTTTTGCTTTAATTACTGCCTCGATTCGGTGTGGGATGGAGGTGATCAGTTTGTGGCACTGCGGAGGTGGTATGGAAGCCCAGGTTTCTCTGACAGTGGCCTTCAGCTCATCTGCATTTGTTTCTCATTTTCCTCTTGACAATAACCCATATATTCTCTATGGGGTTCAGGTCAGGCGAGTTTGCTGGCCAGTCAAGCACACCAACACCATGGTCGTTTAACCAATTTTTGGTGCTTTTGGCAGTGTGGGCAGGTTGCCAAATCCTGCTGGAAAATGAAATCGCATCTTCAAAAAGCTGGCAGCAGAAGGAAGCATGAAGTGCTCCAAAAAATTTTGGTAAACGGGTGCAGTGACGTTGGTTTAAAAAAACCCAAAGGGACCAACATCAGCAGATGACATTGCACCCCAAATCATCAAAGACTGTGGAAACTTAACACTGGACTTCAAGCAACTTGGTTTATGAGCTTCTCCACCCTTCCTCCAGTTTCTAGGACCTTGGTTTCCAAATGAAAAACTTGCTCTCATCTGAAAAGAGAACTTCGGACCACTGGGCAACAGTCCAGTTCTTCTCCTTAGACCAGGTAAGACGCCTCTGACATTGTCTATGGTTCAGGAGTGGCTTAAAAAGAGGAATATGACAACTATAGCCAAATTCCTTGACACGTCTGTGTTGGTGGCTCTTGATGCCTTGCCCCAGCCTCAGTCCATTCCTTGTGAAGTTCATCCAAATTCTTGAATCGATTTTGCTTGACAGTTCTCATAAGGCTGCGGTTCTCTCGGTTTTTGTGCATCTTTTTCTTCCACACTTTTTAATTCCATTCAACTTTCTGTTAATATGCTTGGATATAGCACTCTGTGAACAGCCAGCTTTTTGGCAATGAATGTTTTGTGGCTTACCCTCCTTGTGAAGACCAATGATTGTCTTCTGGATAACTGTCAGATAAGCAGTCTTCCCCATGATCGTGTAGCCTAATGAACCAAACTGAGACACCATTTTGAAGGCTCAGGAAACCTTTGCAGGTGTTTTTGAGTTGATTAGCTGATTGGCATGTCACCATTTTCTAATTTGTTGAGATAGTGAATTGATTGGGTTTTTGTTAAATGTGAGCCATAATTATCACAATTAAAAGAACCAAAGACTACTTCAGCCTGTGTGCATTGAATTTATTCAATACACAAGTTTCACAATTTTAGTTAAATTACTAAAATAAATGAACTTTTCCAAAAACATTCTAATTTATTGAGATGCACCACCTGTATAATAAAAAATATTCTTCTTTCTCATATTATAATATATTATATACTTAACACTTTATTGTATATATAAATACATATAAAAGCACATATACTGTATATAACAATGCTTACTGATGGTTACATTGTTTATAATACAGCAAGTCTGTCATAGTTCAAAGCAGCACAAACAAAATGAAAACACGTCAGAAGGACAGGGGGTAGGAGATAGCTAATGTTGTCATGAAGGAAGCGGAAACAGGAAGAGCAGGAAAAGGAAGTGGATGGGAGTGAGCGGTGGTTCTAGGCGTGCTTTGTGCAGACATCCTTCAGGACATTAGAATATAGTATTTTTAGCATTCTGTCCACTGCACTGTGTTTAGAGGGAGGAAAGTACCAGATTGTCTCTCCCGACAGGGACCAATGCCAAGGCTAAGACAGGAATGAGCTTTCTAAAGACAAACAGCGTGAGGCAAAACAGACAATGCTGGCAAAAGCCACATTTTCCATTCTGTATGAACATTCAAGAGGCTTTAGAAGTTATCATATTGCCATCTAATCATGATGTGCAGCAGTAGATACATTTAAAGTTTAGAGATTGATTCAGTCTTTTTACATAAATCTCTCTCTTTACTTAAGATTTAAGGAGTTTTGAGATTTAAGGATCTTGGCAATAAGATTTATGTAAAAGTCATAAATAAACACTGCCCCCTGCTGTTGAAGTAAAATTACAATTGAGAAAATGTATTTGTGTCTTAAAGGGGTCATATGATGCGATTTCAGTGTCCTTCTCTTGAGTGTTACAAGCTTGATGTGCAAGGATCAAGATCCGGAGTTCAACAGACTAAGTCTCAAAACAAAGAGCGGAGCGATATTCTTTATAAAAGTTAAGACTCTGCCACGCCCCCCTAAAATGGCTCGTTCAAACACGCCCCTACATATCTACCTCCAGGGTGTCTACAGATATGAACAAGTTAAATTTAAGACTTTTTAAGACCTTTTTAATACCACCTTATGTGAAATTTAAGACCAAGCCTGTGATGGAAATACACATTATATTACATACGTATATGTAATATTTGACGCTTTTAAATGTAAAAAAGAAAACAAAATATCATCGCTGTCAAAAATGCTATTCATTATTATGATATACAGTGAAGTTTTCATATCAGCAGACAATATCCCATTCAAAATATTCCCACAAAACAAAAGTGTCGCATCACCAAGATTTTTGGTGGTGTAAACAATTATTCTGAAGCAATATTTCTTGATGGACAATCACGGGTCCGTAGACTGTTTACGACATTGGGTAATGTGACCAAAAATATTTAAGACCTACTGAATCTGAATTAAACATTTAGACTTTTGAAGGCCTGATTTTTGGAAAACTTATTCTAAGACATTTTTACGGACCCTCGGCCACCCGACTCACTATGTGGAAATATTTGCGTAATTTTTCCAAATGTTCACGCAAAGAAAGAAGTTGTGGTTTCAGTAACCGCAGTTAGTGTGAAGCAGCATGTCAGGGAGACGCTGTGTGTTTTCTTGGCGAAAGCAAAAAGCACTTTAATTGGCCTTCCGGAAGTAGATGCATTTAGAAATCTTTAAGATTACTTACAACAGGACAGCAATGCATTTTATAGACTACCGTTTCGTGAACCTAGGAGAGGAGAAAATTCTGACTTTGCTATGACAATCTAACGCTTCTGAATCAGCTACTGTTTTGCTACTAGTTTAAGTATTTGCTATTGACTTTTCAAATGTGGAGTTTTGCGCATCGTCTGTGTGTGTGTGCGATAGAGAGAGAGAGAGAGAGAGCTGAGGGAGACCCGCTTCATCACTGTGTCTGTCACGTGACTCGACATTATTAACTGTCTTGATATTTATTTTTGAAAGCTGAAGCTGTGATTATGGTAAGGGGGCGTTACATTTCCGACGAGTGCTTTTGGTGTTCGGGCCAGTCACAAGGCACTGGGTCAGCTGGCCAATCAGAGTAGACCGCGCTTGTCGGAAGGAGGGACTTTGTAGAAAACGAATTGTTTGAGAGAGGCGGGGCATAGAGGACCTAAAATAATGTACAGTCTTTGAAAAATAATGTGTTTTTTGAACAAAAAAAAGCATGTCAACATATTCTGTTACAAATACACAAAATAATTATCTTTAAAAAAAATCATCATATGACCCCTTTAAGTCACTGGGGTATTTTGTATCAATATGCCAATAAATACAGAAATGTGTCAAAATGATCGATATTTTTGCCAAAAATCATTTAGGACATTAGTTAAAGATCCTGTTCTATGAAGGATATTTGCCAAATTTTCATACTGTATATAATATATCAAAAACGTCATTTTGATAGTATATGGTATTGCTAAGAACTCTTTGGACAACTTAAGGTGGATATTTCGATTTTTTTTCACCCTCAGATTCTAGATTTTCAAATTGTTGTATCTCTGCCAAATATTGTCTGATCCTAATAATCCATACATCAATGGAAAGCTTATTATTCAGGCTTCAGTATGACCTCTAATTTAAAAAAAAAATTGACCCTTAGACGGTATTGCGGTCCAAGGTCAGTTAGTTGGGGCCGAGTATTATTGATGTAGAAACATACTACAAATTCTGTACATTATGTTCAGAATTCTGTGGTGCTTTGACTGACTGATTTGCATACTGAAGCAGCCTCTGCCCAGGGCACCCAAAGCCTGCTTCGGACTTTCTGTGCTATTAATGATACCCTGTAGATACATGAACGGGTAATGGGCCGGTTGTAATAGTTTAGCCGTACCGAGTAACAGCTGGGAATTAAAAAAAAATAATAGATTAGGGTTTTAATAATGATAACCGTGTAAATCTCACTTCTACTAAACATCATATACTTTAAGTGGATGGAGAGAGGGCGTTTCCTTGCGTACACTGTTCCTGATTTAAGGTCGGCCCAACCAAAGTGCCCATTGCCATAGGAGACCTTCAACCAACCGAATACAAAGAGAACAAAAACATTCTAAGAAGAGTTCTTACAAATAAATCGATCAAACGAGTCACAGCCGGTATGAATTTGTCTGATTTATTAGAATGTGTCACACCTCTCCAGACCCCTCGTCTATAGCAGCCTACAAGCGTCCGCAGGAAAAAAAAAAGAAAATGCATTAAAAACAATCTGAATGACAATAGATACATAACTAGGCAATGTGTACATAATGTTATGACAGAATAATACAGTTAACAGTACATAACACAGAAAGATGAAAACAGTCAATAATGGCAGGAAACAGAGGTTGATTGTAGTGAAAGTTTTAGAAAAATAAAATTTTTGAGACATACTTGCGGGAGATTGGAGTAACTCTGTCTGTCTGGGTGACATATTAGAGAGGATTGATGGCGCAAACCATGAATGACCTCCTATGTTCTGTGCACTGTAATGTAGAGATGCCTTAAGATTAACCAGTTCTAGAAAAATATAATGAGTAACAGATTTAAACATTTAAACTTTTGAACAGGTACCATTATGAAACAATTTGGGGTCAGTAAGATTTATTTTTTATGTTCTTCTGCTGCTCACCAAGGCTGCATTTATTTGAGAAAATAAATACAGTAAAACAGTAATGTGTGAAATATTATTTCAATTTCAAATAAATCTAAATACAAACATTTAAATAAGTCACTTTACTGTCACTTTTAAACAATTGAATAAAGCCTTCTTGTACAAAATAGTATGTCATGTTTTAGTTTTTTTTAAAATCATTCCGCCCCAACCTATGGTATTGGCGTGTATCATGGTTATGGTGAATTAAACGGAGTTTATATCATCATGGATTGTTGTTTGTTCAACGCTATTCCAGGTTCTGTGGCTATTTTCATGGCATAGAAAAGTATTATTGGGCTGAAAGTATACGGTTTTATTCATTGATTTGGCTAAAACTCAAACTGCAGTTTGGTAACTCTGCAAAATCTTCTTCGAAAGAGTAAGCTGGTAATAAAAAAAAAATGCTCTAATGAAGTAAAAACCAGCACAATCTAATAGAACATGCTTAATGGATAAAGGGATTCAGCAGAGAGAACATGTTGGAGGATCTTCCCCTAGTATTAAAAACTTGTGTGTCATCCTGGAATGACCAATTCGACAGTGGGTATAAACAATCTGGTCCCAATGGTTAGAAAATTAATTTTCCAACATTGGGACTAATTTCATGGAGTTTATTCATTGTATATAGATCCCACTCTGTTTTATAATATCATGGTAAACATGAATGATAGAACATTACATACCCTTTCAGTGATTCCAGCACTGACAGTCTGACCTCTTCTGTCTTCGTTGCCCTTCCCATGCCATGTGACCTCTGCAGTCTCTTCCCCGCCCTTGCCAAATATCACCCAGGCGTGGTCCTCCGAGAGAGCCAGATGAACATCCTTCAGGCCCAACACCTGACACGCAGATACCACTGCAAAAGCTACTCCTGAGCTGTCCAGCTTTGTGCCTTATGGAAAGAGAGACAAAACAAAAATGCAGTTTGAGTCTCAAAACCATTTCATTAAATATACAATATAACAGAGCCTGTAAGACTTTTGAAGTTCTACCTGTGATAAGACTGAAGAGGGACTGAATATGTGCCCTGTCCTTGAAATACGACCGGCTAAGACTGTTCCAGATCACATCTGAGACCTTTTTCACCAGCTCACGGCTGGAACCACCGGCCGGTTTGCGGTATTGTGACAGGTCCACAGCACCAAGAATCTGGGCGGTGAAGCGTCCGTAGAGGGCAGATATGAGATTCAGCTCTACTGTAGGGAAGCAAGAGTCGAGGCAGTCAGGTTTAAGAGGTTCAAAACGAACGCCCGGAACATTGACAGGAACAACTCTGTTGACAGCCAAGAAGTGCTCTACAAAACCCAGCACAAGGGACAGCAGAGCCAGGTCTGGTTCTGGGTTGCTAAGCTCAGACTCGAAAAGCTGCACCACTCCATCGATGCCCCGAAGAGGGAAATGTTTCTTCTGAGCCGACCGAATCCCCATGGTTAGTGGTTGAGTTCAATCAGTTGATGTAAATATTTTAAATATAAATAAGAGTAACTTACAGAGATATGCAATACGGTGAAATCTTAATAAACGAATAAGGGGCTGCAAAACGAATTGCATTCATAAATAAAAGTGTATGTTTACATACTATTTATGTGTGTACTGTGCATATTTATTATGTAAGCATATATAAATACACACATACATGTACATATTAAGGGAAAATATGTTATATTTATATATAAAACATTTATGTTTATATATAATATAAATTATATGAACATAAATATATATATATATGTTCTAACATACTACAGGTATTTTTTAAGGTATGATACATATATATGTATTTATATATACATTATAAATATACACAGTACACACACATATAGTATGTAAACAAACTTTTATTTTGAATACAGTTTTTATTGAAAGTGACATCCAAGTAACAGCTTTAATCAACATATTTCAGCCCAGTTTACTCCCTCGTTGTGTTCTGTAGATAGAAAGAACATATTTCTTATCTGAGTGTCTGATAGTGTGAGCAGTAGTTCAGGCTAATCTTTGTTTACCAGACTAAATCTACAAGGGAAAAAATGGTTAAGTTTTGGTATTATACTTAAGTACTTTAATGGTGCTGCCTGCATAATAACAATTTGTTTTACTTAATGATCTCCTTTTAATTATGCCAAGTAGTGACCATAACTTAGGGGAATTCCCAGAGACACGTGTAAGACAATATCTGATGTCCCAAATATGAAATGTAACGTTAAATTTGACATGTAAAAGTTTCAATGCAAAATACAGCTTCTGGGCTGGCTGAACATGACATTAGACTGGTTTGATATGATAGCTTACTATAGTATTTGTTTCCTTTATTCATACCGAAGGCAGAAATTTAACCCAGCTGTCTTGCTCTATAACAAAAAATAATGATATTACCAAAATGTAGCCAGTGCGTGAAATTTGAGCATGGATAACAAAGCAACTGCAACCCATGTGCGTTTATCTGCGTGATGATGCTGCGGCTAGTTAGCCAAGACTATTATCCGTTTCTGGTGTTTCTTTGTTGAAATTAAATCCACATGATTTTGTTTTGCCCCGTGCTTTTACCGCGCAGTAGACAGACAGACGTTTCTATAAACACCTGAGACGTATGCAATCTGTTCGCATGTCAAAACGTTGCATCGCCTGGATTATGCTTAGTGCTTTTGTGAACAGATCAGAGACACAAAAAGTGCTTCCTGTTGCCTAGAAGGTTTTTGGGAAATGTAGTCTCCTAGTGTATCTTTGCGGTTTATTGACGGGTGGCGAACTAGATTATATCGCCACCAATTGGACTGGAGTGTAAAGCGTCGACAGACATATTACTTAAGTTAAGACGTATTACGATTGCTATTAATTCTGTTTTTATTAACGATTTTTTTTGTTCATCGTTTTCTGAGGGAAATGCGGTCAAATTTAGCCCTTTCTTCAACATCATGCAAATGAGGACATGTCTGTTGTTAACCAAAAGAGCGCGCCGTTGAACAAGAAATTAAACGCTGACCCACTGTTTATTATCGTGGTAGAAAAAAACAGAGCACAAATGCGAAAACATTACATAATCACGCCCCATAAAGTTACATAGCGTTTCGTGTATCTTTTCTAAGTAGGCGAGGACAGATTAGACCAGTGGTTCTATCGCAAGCCTACGAGTCAAAATTGCAGAATAGATATCTAGAATTTTGACTAGTCAAAACTAAATTATGACTAGTACAGCAAGGAGTATTTAATGCTAATACGGCTTGCCATAGTGGTTCCCAACCCTGGTCCTGGAGGCACCCCAACACTGCACGTTTTGTATGTCTCCTTAATCAAACACACCTGATTCAGGTCATCAGCTCAGTAGTAGAGACTCCAAGACAGGGCTGTCCAAACTCAGTCCTGGAGGGCCGGTGTCCTGCAGAGTTTAGCTCCAAGTCTCCAACCCTAATTAAACACACCTGAACCAGCGAATCAAGCTCTTATAGGCATAGAAACTACTTCCAGTCAGGTGTGTTGAGGCAAGTTGGCGCTAAACTCTGCAGAACACCGGCCCTCCAGGACAGAGTCTGGACACCCCTTCTCCAATAGCTGAAATTGGTGTGTCAGAGAAAGAACATCAAATGTTCAGTGTTGTTGTGCCATCCATGACCAGGGTTGTGAACCACCCTGGATTAGACATCAACCGTCCGTAAGCATTTCAGGGTTTAATAACAACTGGATGAAACTATAGAATGAAAATCTGTGACGTTTTCAGAGTGTAGTTATAGTAAAGATTATTTTTAACAAAAAAAAAACCCTGAAAATATGTAACAAACACTTACAGGTATAGTGTGTTATCACATTTTCATACAGAACAAAGCATTATGTTTGCAACGTGTGATGCTGTCCTGTCTCCAGTACCGCAAAAGTTCAGAGTCTTATATCTCTAATATGTATGGACACGTGAGGTGATAGGAAAAAGATTTTGGTGGCACCACATATCGAATCAAAAGATTGTTTTATGGTTGGTATCCCCCTCCACCCCAACCTCTCTCTCTTCTCCTCATTCATATTTAGAATTTTCAATTTAAGAGTGCTTTACTGGCATGACAAAAATTTTACATTTGTATTGCCAAAGCAATTGCTGCTGGGCTGCTTACAAATAGTGCACATATGTATTAACAGAAAGAAGAAAAAAAAATTGTAATAATAATATATAAAAAGTATTAGGAATGTAGTGCAAAATGAATTACTAATGTATGCAAGTATATAAACTATAAATAAAAATAAAATAAGGGATTAGATATATTTACAGAAGCAAAATATACATCTGAGTAATATAATACAGTAATTTGGCATAATATAATGTAGATGTGCTGGAAACACTCCAAATTCAGTGTTTTCCTCTTCTTGTGGTGACAGGCAACACATATTGAGCAGCAAACACACAGCAGTTCTTCTGTTCTCCTAACAGATACGGCAGTTTCTCCTGGTTTGATAGAGTTTTAAATGTCTGATGGATCTGCTGTACTTTATCACATAACACTGTCCGTATATCTGTGTATTTGTGCAGTTCTGTTTCCATCTGATTCACATCAGTGCGAACACGTCGCAATGGACACTGTCCGTATATCTGTGATTTGTGCAGTTCTGTTTTCCATCTGATTCAATCAGTGTGAACACATTCTCTAGGAACACCTGTCCGTATATTCTGTAGTAATTGTGCAGTTCTGTTTCCATCTGATTTCAGATCATCAGTGTAACACAGTCTCTAGGACACTGTCCCGTAATCCTGTTTATTTGTTGCAGTTCGTTTCCATCTTATTCAGGAACTATCGCAGCGCACCGGAGTGTTAACACAGTCCCTATGACACTGTCGTATCTCTGATTATTTGTGCAGTCTGTTTCCATCTGATTCAGTCATGCGACCAGTCCGCATAGAACACTGTCCGTATAGCTGCTGTGTATTGGCATTCTGTTCCATCTTATTCAGATCATCAGTTCGAACACGTCCTCATAGACACTGTCCGTATATCTTGATTGTGCATTCTGTTTCCATCTGATCCGACATCAGTGTGAACACGTCCTCAGAGGACACTGTCCTTATACTGTTTATTTGGCGTTCTGTTTCCATCTGATTCAGATCATCAGTGTGAACAGAGTCTCATAGGACACTGTCCGTATATCTGTGTATTTGTGCAGTTCTGTTTCCATCTGATTCAGATCATCAGTGTGAACACAGTCTCATAGGACACTGTCCGTATATCTGTGTATTTGTGCAGTTCTGTTTCCATCTGATTCAGATCATCAGTGCGAACACAGTCTCATAGGACACTGTCCGTATATCTGTGTATTTGTGCAGTTCTGTTTCCATCTGATTCAGATCATCAGTGTGAACACAGTCTCATAGGACACTGTCCGTATATCTGTGTATTTGTGCAGTTCTGTTTCCATCTGATTCAGATCATCAGTGTGAACAGAGTCTCATAGGACACTGTCCGTATATCTGTGTATTTGTGCAGTTCTGTTTCCATCTGATTCATATCACAGTGTGAACACAGTCTCATAGGACACTGTCCGTATATCTGTGTATTTGTGCAGTTCTGTTTCCATCTGATTCAGATCATCAGTGCGAACACAGTCTCATAGGACACTGTCCGTATATCTGTGTATTTGTGCAGTTCTGTTTCCATCTGATTCAGATCATCAGTGCGAACACAGTCTCATAGGACACTGTCCGTATATCTGTGTATTTGTGCAGTTCTGTTTCCATCTGATTCAGATCATCAGTGCGAACACAGTCTCATAGGACACTGTCCGTATATCTGTGTATTTGAGGCATTCTGTTTCGCTGATTCAGATCAGTGCGAACACAGTTCCCATAGGACACTGTCCTGTATTCTGTGTATTTGTTCGTTCTGTTTTCCATCTGAGTTCAGAGCATCCTGGTGAACACCGGCGTCAGTCCTCTCTCTCTCTCTCCTCTCCCCTCTCTCTCTCTCTCTCTCTCTCTCGTGTACCCGCCCTATTTGTCTTCCACCGCCCCCATCCACTGCAACATTCAGGCAGGTTCACACCTAATGTGCTTGTGCAGGCTCGGTGACGCCGCTGCTGTACTTGGAAATACTCGGTGAATCTGGAGCGTTCAGAGTATCAATCAGCAGCCAAACATCAAGCGACACTTCTAAATCACAGATCCTGTAGAACAACACGACAAACATGGCCGATCCAATGACCCAGTCTTCTCAGATTTCGTCGTCACAAGGCCTAAACGATGGGCATTCTGCATCGTCCAAAGACTCCTCCGGTAAGAGAACGCGAACTAAATACATCGGTTCCGTTGAATTGGGTTCTATTTGTTTTGACGTTTTAGACTGCGAGTTTACTGATGTTCCAAATGGAAGCGCATTTGGCAGGTCGCACTGAATAGTGCAATACCAGATTATATAGTGTAAACCAGATTTTGAACAAGTTTGAAATGCCTTTAAGCCAGCACTGTGACTCTCTGGCGTTATGTAATAGCCTTGCACTGTTTATTTCTCACGTACACTTTCCATATCGCCTCCTTTTGGGCATAGTAGGAGGGGTTTTGGCGTTACAGTTTGCAGGCAGAAATGGCATGGCGGATGTTGGGACTCGGAATGAATGTGTTCTCATCCACAGCTTTGACCTGACGTTTATTTTTAGGAAAAGGCCACGGAGAAATATGGGGACACCTAATACCCCTTTGAACCCATGGGCACATGTTGCGGCTCAGCTGATGATCTGCACTGCAGATGCATCCGAAACTGGAAGACGGTGTAAACGAAGGAAGAACCCACATACACCAAAAAATAGACCCCACAATAAAAAAAGAAAAAACAAAACCATCGATACAAACAATAAACTAAGAGGACACCACAAAACAGACAAAAGAAAGAAGACAAAGCGACCAACGACGCTAGAAAACAAGAAACGACACAAACAAACAAACAAACCAGAGAAACTGACATAAAATCACAAACACACAAAACAAAAAACAAGCCAAAAAAGCCACACGACAAAAGAGAAAGATAATAACAAAACCAAAAACAAATAACACGAAACACCCAACAAACAAAACCAAACACGCCCCCCATCTACAGTGCTAGCGAGCTAGAATAATCCATGTAGGCTAGCTGTCTACAATCGATTATGAAATCGTTTATATTAGATTTTAATTAATTGTATTATTAGTGCATCATAATAGTTGTGCTCTAAAATAGTTAGTTTTTTAATGAACTGAATCATGGCTGCAGCATACTGAACTGGGACATAGGAAATTAAAATAAACTGGTTTATTAATAAATAAATAAAAAAGACTGCGTATTACTAAGATGTTTAAATGTGTCCAGTAAGGGTGACGTAATTATGTCACGGAACCAAGTACATTCAAGGATTGATTTGTTAAAAAATTGTTCTCCCTGTAATATACACACACACACCACACATTATGTATATATGTAAGAAATGGTAAACAAACCCTTGGCCTAATAAATGCAGTTAAGTTGGCCCATATTTACACGTTTTCAGTCGTTCTGTTGAAATGACGAGCTGCCATTTGCTCTGTTCCTGTATATGTTTGCGTTGTGAAAACAATGCAGCATGGTTTTTTGTTGACTAGGGATGTTGGTTCAGTGCTTTTTAGGTCGTCAGCAATATATGGAGCGCTTCTGGCCTCCTTGGTTTGGCTTCATTAAGGCGTCTGGGATTCTAATAGAATTAGAACTTGAAGTTAAGACTCCTGATGTCACCCTGCTCTGAATTTTGAGCACACTTTCAAATCGTTTGATGACTTTTTTGGCTCTTGAGCTTAGGTACATTGATTTCAGTTAGGTGTCGGAATCCAAATATAGCTGGAAGGATGTATACATGACTGGCCTACAGGCTTACTATCACAGACACCATATGTGAAGGTGACATATTGGACTGGATGGTTAAATTTAGCTGCAATGGCCCTCAAAGACACAATCTGAGATGCCTGTCTGGTTGCCATTGTCACGTTACACATGGTAAAAGCCTGTATGTAAATATAAGGTGTTAAATGATGCCATACCTAGCCAAATGGTGTTTTAATACAATATTCTGTGTTAAATTCAGGTTAAGCTCCATCAGTAGAATTTGTAGCTGTGAACTGACAGTTATGATCTTTAATTTGGAAATCTATGGAGGAAGCATGCAGTGGTTGCTTCATAGGCATCATTTGCAAGTGCATTTATTTGCAAGTCATTGTTTCTTGTGGAAAATATGACTATGAGAAGTTGATTCATAACTTGCCTATTATTTTTTAAAAATAGATTTTAGGTGCAAATTTAAATACATACAAGTGAAATCGTATATTTCATGTGTTATGGTTAGTCACTTTTTTACTTGGTCTTTTTTTATTTTGTCCTTCCTGGTTCATTTTGAATGAGATCAAGTAGTCTTTCAGGTGTATTTAAATGAATGCAACTTATTATAAATTATTATAATTAAAGCTACGTACATATCAACTATATGTAGAGAGAGAGTTATGCATGCAGCTTTAATACTTTTTTTTTTTATATATGCTTTTGCATTTTGCTAACTTATGTTAGTTAGCAAAATGCAAAAGCATATATAGTTTGTGTCAACATTCCAAAAGTATTTTGTCAGCCACCACTAGATGTTTTTGGTAGACCTTAACTTGTATTCAACCCAGAACAATCTGTTTAAAATGTCATGCTATATGAGACCAAGAGATCATATTCAAATTGATTTCATCTTCGCTATATCAATACTGTCTTTTGCTTTGTCAGAAAACAGTTTCTCTCGGCCTCCCTCTTCTGTCTGGGCACGATCCCTAAGGTCAATGCAGCTGGCTAAGGCAGCACTCTTAAAGATTTAGGTGTCATCATTAAGTCCCCTCAGGAATAGAGCTGAAATTGCTGGCATGACAGAGATGCCACACAGGCTCTTCCAGAGTCAAAGGCCAATCCAGTCCCACTTTAAGCATTGCCCTGTAGCACAAGCCATCTTGGTGCACTGCATTTAACCCCTTGCAATAGATGGTATCTGTCTATCAGATCCTTGGATGTTGGATTACTACACCTTATTTCCTTATTAAATGTTTGCCGGCTAAACATGACCAACCGACCATGGTAGGATATCCGATTGTGATGCCATAATTGCACCACGTGGTTGCTGCTGTCACAAAAAGTGAAGCAGATTCTATATGGCTGACTCATAAGTGGGGAAAAACTTCAATCAAGATGACAGAGGGTGTGTGGATTTGTCAGGATTTTGGTGTCCACTTCAATGGTGCAAGGTGTGTCGCTTATTAAAAAGTGTTTGGGTGTGGTTTGGGCAAGGAATGCCGTGAAGCAGGGGTACACTCCTTATTTGTGACCAGTAGAGCTTACCCTGTTTAAGACTGTTGCATTACTCGATCAACCTGTTCTCTTTAACTTTCTCACCACTCTCACTCTTGGCACTCCCTGTTCTTGTTGAGATTCCAGAGTAGATTAATCCAATTCTGGTGGCCTAGTGTTGCCTCTACAGCCTGATGATTGACCCAACTGTTGTAAGTGGCTTCTGGATGAATGCAAATATTGTTTGCTTCCAAATCACATGAATTTTTGAAGTGTGGCTGAAAATGGCTTCCCTTAACAGGTTACATAACAGAGTGATGCAACATGTGGGTGCTTTGCAGGGTTAGATGTCAGAAAGTATGGGAGGGATCATTAAAAATTCCATGAGAAAGTTCCACCATTTGACTGTTATGAGTAAGTATTGTACACTATGCGACTGAATCATGCTCGTCAAAAAAGAATGTTGTGTATATGATTAGTTCTGTTTGTACAGAAACAAAGTGCTTTAATAGGTAGTATATGTTATGTGTGTAATACTCATGAAAATATGATAATGTTAATATTTATTAATGTATAAGCAAAAGTGTTTATTTTAGGTACTGTGACTGGTCACTTTTGTTTGTTTGTTTCTTTGTTTGGTTTTTAAAATGAGCTTTATGGAAGTTTTTTTCCTCACAAACTTAAAATGGTGAATCAAATGTTCCAAACTGTCAAATATTAAATCAAATTCTAAAAATGGATGCTCAAACGATAAATCAAATGCAATTTAGTTTCTTCATTGTACAATCATATTAACACAATTACAGTAAATATAATTTGATATGTTTTCTTTAACAATTAATTAAAGCCCAGTCATAATTAAAACCTATTAAACTGCTCCCTACCATCAGTTGTCCTAGAGCCTTTTCACATTAATACCATCCTGTGCTATTTTGATAATTTGATATTTATTTATTTTATTTAAAAAATTTTAGCATTTGAACCATTTAATTCAGCAAAAAAATTAGGAAAAACTTCCATAAACTTTTTTTTTTTTTTGCCTTTTCCCCCCACTAGTTTTCCAAATGAATTTAAGTACCGTACGTATTCAGTAAAGTCTTTCAAGTAGTATAAGCTGCATGCATAAAAGACTGAGGTATGTTTTTTGGAATAGCTTTACAAAGATGAGAGCATCTCACACCATCAGTAGTGGTTGATTATCTCATCGATAAGTAGCTAACTTACTTGAATAGTAGATTAAAGGGAAAGATTACCAAAAAGTACAATTCTGTAATTATTTACTCACCCCCTTAATGTTATTCACTGATTAGATATATAAATATAATATAGCAGATATAATCTGTAATCACAAAACCAAAAAAAGAAGGGCTTTTTCTGTACGGTATATTAAAATTCAACCATAGAACTGTTTGTTCTTGGACTTCCCTTTTTTTGTAATTCCACAGAAGAAAATCGCTCAGGTTTAGAACTATATGAGGCTGAGTAAATGATGACTCTTTTTTTCTTCTCTCTCTTTATTCCTTGTCAAGTAAAGCACTTAGTTATTTGCTGTCAGCTCTTTTTAATTTTTATTTTATTTTACTTTTCTAGATTCTTGAGATGTGAAAGGTGCTTCGCTGGGCATTTCACTAACATTTTCCCCTTTCAAATGTAGAGTATAAGAAGGATACTGAGACTTTTCTTCTCATTCTTCTGTCCTATTTTATTTTTTCAGATTCCTTTTTTTCTTCGCCTGTATCTCTCATTCAGTCTCCTCAAGGCAAGTGTATAGTTCTCTTATGATGCTCGCCTGCTGCTCTACCTTTTATCTTTCTCTCCATGCTCCTCTGTCATCTCTGTTCTATTAAGTATGCTTTATCCCACTGGGCTGCTGCTATGACGCTCTCCATCCCTCTCACCAGTGACCCTCTCCTCCTCTATACCAGACTAGATGTTCGCAGTAAGGGCTTCTTTTGGAGTTCTTCCTTTTAGGAGTAGGAAATGAAGCAGAGGACACAGAAAGAAGCTACCGATTGTTTTACTAAAGAATTAGATCCTTATCTCTCAAGCTAGAACCCAACCAGTTTATGTGGAAAATCATCAGAATGTCCTCTCCTTCAATCTGTATGGTCTTGATAACTAAGCTCTTACCTAAACATTAACAATCAAGTTCATAATTAGTCTCACACGTGCATGCCACTTGACCGTGTACTGTCCAGTCCAACTACCCTCCCTGACCAGTTTTGTAACAAGACCCTTGCTGTTTCTAATGGTGACCCCCTTGCAATCATGCACGTTGGAATCCATAATAACAGCCAAGTCCCTCCTGTTTTCAACAGTTTCTGAAATCCTCAAACTTGGATTCACTTCATGAATGCTCTTCAACTGAGATCATCCAAATTTCTGTGGCTTGTCGTCTAATGCCTTATTTGATCTAACACGGTCTCTACTTGGCTCTGTAAATCCAACAATACCCTGTAATATATGGGTTCCCGGGCTAAAAAGTTGAACGTAGCCATTCCTGGCAATAATTTGTGGCTACTACTTCCTATTTACCATTAGTATCCCTTGTCATTTCATAGGCAACCCACATCTGACATGGTTCACAGATTAAAAATGGGAAAGCTAAGTCCCCACAGATGCTAGAAATTCAATCGGCTCCAGTATATACCCACTGAAAACATGATTTAGGTTACTGTGGGTCCAGCTTAATCCCAAGATTGCCACCTTATTTTAATATAGCAGAGAAGTTCAAGTTCACTTTGTGCGAGAGCAGAATCCTAAAAATGGATCAGGTTGGTGTCCCTGAGGATTCATGTCCTTGATGTCCCCCGTCCCCCACAACAAACCGTGTTTGGAGCTACACCCCCAACACCGCACTGGTCCTGAAGGTAGAGCGCCACTGGGGAGGGATCTAACAGGACGCTGCTTGGGGTTACATCCCCATGACTGCTGCGGCTGACTCTTCACCTGCTTTTTCCATGCATTTTGCATGTTGTCTTTTACCACAGAGTAAGAGGAAATCCTCAGATTTCAGTCTTTTTGTTTGTTTGTTCTTTTGTTTCGTGTCTATTTACTTTCAGGATTTTGATCATTGTAGAATTTATATATAGGAAGTGTTAGCATAAAGTGGATCTTGAGTAAATTCCTCACACTGTGTTGAAGTCTTCAGATATTTTGCATATTTTTTCATAAAAATATACTATTTAAATGACCATAAAAGCGTTGCTTAGTTTGCACAATGAGTACTTAACCATACCACAATCTTAAAGAGATGTAGGGATTAAAGTCTTATTGTAAAGTACAATAAATTACATATTCGTGTACTTTATATACCTATAAATTTAATCTATTTTCAGAAGGCTTTACTCTTACTTGGTAGACTCTATAATCACAGAATTGAGAAAATACTAGTTTCTGTCAGTTACAGTGCACATGTTTTGTTACTAGCAGAAATGTAGCATACAGCATGCAAATTCAAAGATTATATCTTAAAGTAAAACCAGGAAGTGGCAGGTTTGTAAAGGGAAAAAATAATTAGGATGTTAGAATGTGGTAGTCATAAGGGCCTTTCGCACCGCTTTAGTTCCAGAACTAAATGTACAGTACTAAAGTACTGGGACGATTTTGCGCGAACTATTTCCCAGTACCATTTAAAGGTTGCATTCACACCGACAGTGTGTACTAGGAAATTATGTAAGCCGGTTGACAGCGACGTCATTTGTGCGCGGCGTTCAACAATGGAAACAAAGAAGAACAACATTAACAACAGGAGGATGGAGGACGCTGTGATCGGAGCTGTGTTTTTGTTATCTCGCGGGTTTCACAATAATATACATGAAATGTCGACGTATAGGCTGCTTAAAGCGATTGAAAGAACGGAAAGGAGGACTAAGAATCTCCAACGACAACTGGCAGTGCTACATTTGCTACAAGTGCCTGCACTTCAGCGTCCGTCCATCTATCGCTGTTCTCCATACTTGCGAAATAAGTTGACACAATGTTTACAGTATGTTTACAAGGCATTTTAAATCATGGCGGGTGAGGGCGTTTTAATATGCGTTTTGCCAATCAATGTCTACTTACGTCACGAATAGTACCAGTTGTGCTGGTTAGACCCAACTCCGGAGTAGGAGCTAATTTGGTTCACGAAAAAGGCAGTCCGGTACTAAAATCGCTCCCAGTTCCGGCGGTGCGAAAACGCCAAAAAGTGGGTAGTTCCACAATTAGTTCTGGTACGATGAAAAGGTTCCCGCGGTGCGAAAGGCCCTATAGTGTGTCATGTTACAGAGGTACCTGTAGTCCCTCCAGAACTGGTTTTATCACCCTACAGGAGAGTCAGGAGAAAATATTAAATTTAAAATTGTTTAGCATATGTGATGTAAACATTGTATTTAGATGTGCCTTGTTGCCTGCCTACCTCCACATAGTGCCTGTGATGGCAGAATTATTCATCTTTTGGACACAGCCATTGTGTTGCATGGTAAAGTGGTCAGAACCTTTTTCAGTATGTATCCAGCATTCACTTTGCTGTATTCCCTGTGCTCTTATAATTCTGGCCTCATTGTGTCATCTACACCATAATTTGATTTCTTTATCATCTCTCTTTTTTGAGATGGTTTGATAGTTGAGGCATAGGTTAGACAGCCCTTTAGTAGAATCCACAATAACAGTGCTTTAATTGTTTAACAAATTGATTTCTTTAGTAATTGTCTTGAGGGTATTGAGTACTTCATTTTGTTTGTCTGTTTTAATTGTTTCTTTGTTTTTGGGGGTGGTGTTTGATTATGGATGTCATCTGAAGTAAGCAGTTGTGTAAATCTGCCCTTACAGGAGTAATACATTAAAACCATTAAGAATGCTTTTGTGTGTCATTGAGATTCCTCAATGGTATCAGCACATTGTCAAGCTGGCATGCAGACATCAAACTCCATCCATTAATATGTGGGACCATGCAATGTGTGCATGATCGCTTTAGCTTCAGTTAAATGGATGCAAGCAAATTAAGCATCTTGGGGAATGATCCATAAAGTTTCAATGTAGCTGCTGATTGCTAAAGTTGTTGGGATCTTTGACTCTGAAATTTTAATTCTTGATTTAAGACAATCCTATACAAGCCTAAGCTTCAGCATGTTCCCCTGCTTTAGCAAATTGGAATTAAGGTAAAGTATGCCTTGATCTTTATTTCCAACCCTCCTTTTCCTCTTTCTTGCTGCATGATGGATGCAGACAAAAGAGTGGTACTGGGCTCTGACAAACCTTCAGATAATTTGGCGACATCTCTTCGATTTTCTTCTCAGTCAAGTTCCTTTTCACCAGTTGCTTATGGAATCGACTCCTCAGGATCACCTGCTGACAACATAGATCGTACCTTCAAAGAGAAACGGGAGCTTTTTGATTCATCTTTTGGTTCTCAAAAGCAGGACTCCCCTATAAAGACATCCCCAGTGTCTGAGAGAATCAAAGCACTAGAAGCTTTAGCTGCAAAGCAGAATGATTTTGATAGAAGTGATGGGGGGGTTCCACATTTTAAAGAGCGTCACTATGAGAAGTCCCCAACTGAATCACATGGAATTTCCTCCCGCTTGTCCTTTCAGAAAAGGACAACATCAAATGAGCAGGAATCTTCAGAATTCCCCATTCAGAAAAGGACCATGTCAAATGAACAGGAATCTCCAGAATCACCCTTTCAGAAAAGGACCATGTCAAATGAACAGGAATCTCCAGAATCGCCCTTTCAGAAAAGGACCATGTCAAATGAACAGGAATCGCCCTTTCAGAAAAGGACCATGTCAAATGAGAAGGAATCTCCAGAATCGCCCTTTCAGAAAAGGACCATGTCAAATGAGAAGGAATCTCCAGAATCGCCCTTTCAGAAAAGGACCATGTCGAATGAGAAGGAATCTCTAGAATCACCCTTTCAGAAAAGGACCATGTCGAATGAGAAGGAATCTCCAGAATCACCCTTTGAAGTGCTTGGAGAGGAAAGGCGTGGAAGTGACTTTGAGGACACTGCTGACTGGATGAGAGCTCACTTACCTCCAGCACCAGATTTCAACATTGAAGATCCTGATCTTGAAGAGGGAAATTATTCTCCCATGGCGCAAGAAAGCCCATCCAAAGTGATGAAACCAAGCAATGTTGATACAGCAGAAGTTCCAGAACCTTTTGCAAGAGTTCCTGATCAGTTTATGGACAGTCCCATCAAAGTGCCAGATGACGTCAATCAGACAAAGGGTGATGACAACAAGCAATCAAAACAAGAGAGTGTTGAGGAAGATTCTGAATTTGACCTGAACTTTTTACCAACAGCCTACATGTGGGACAAACAAGAGAAAGCTGATTTGGGCACTCAAGGCTATCAGATATTCCCTGACAATCAAGAGCTTCTTTCCTCCCCTGCTCCTCCTGCAGATTTTGAGTCTCCATCACTCCCTGTGTCCCAACAGATGGAGCCTAGTTCTACACAACATTCCAATATTTCAAAGGGAAACTTGGAGCCTGCTGAAATCCAAGAGGTAGACAGCTCTGGGGAGTCAGATGATACAGTGATTGAGGAAACTATGAGCATCCCAACAGTGGGAAACAATGACCTTTACACCAAAACCCCCAAGGAAGAGGAGACCGTTCCAACCACTGAAAAACAGCCAATTCAGGTACCTATTATTAATGTAATTGAAACCGAGGAACAAGTTTTAAGTGATGATGAGGAACCATTTGAGGTGGAAGCGGAAGAGGAGGAGGAGGATGAAAAGTGTCAGATATTGCAAGGTGACGGCAAAAGGTCACCAGAGCAACGTGACTCAGAGGTCCCAGAAAAAGTATTTGTGGAAACTCTACATGACGAGCATAAACCTGACCATGGCATTTCCTCTCATACAAATCAAAATGACTCTGATGCTGAGCACTCTCCTGAACACAAGGTGATTGAAGATGATTATGAAAGTGGCATTTTTCTCCAGTCCTCTCCGGACTCTGGAGGCCTGAATTCAGAGAACTCTCAAGAGCTTATGTCTCAGAATTTAGTGACCTTTGAACCCCTTAAAGAGTCATCCCTTGATAAAGACCTAGACAAGACCGCAAAAATACTTTCTGACCTTCCCCCTGACATCAGTTCCCTCTCAAATGAGCCCAGTGATGTAGAGACTTACCTGGATCATTACGCCAGTGAAGAGCTTGCTTTAAAAGACCAACTGAATTCATCTTATTTTAAGGAAAGTAAAGGTGAGAAAACAGAGTTTTCAAAGTCAAGCTGTCTTCAAGATAATCAAAATACCAATGTTTCGGAATCATTTGAGCATATTCCTGATGATTTCAATGAGACACCCAACAAATGCAGGCTAGACTATGAATCTGTGCCTGATCCTTCATCTGATATTCCTGATGATATTGAGACCATAATCCCTCAAAATGAAATGCCAAGTGTTGATTCAGAAGATCAAAAGTCATCAGTAGAAATCAAGGCTTCAATCTTGCAGGAACAGGAGGAGTTGCCAGTCCAGTCCATTGATCGACAGCCACCAGTTCAAGAGAACCCACCTGCACCATTTCCCTCTTTTCACAATGAGCAGTCTAGCAAAATCAGTGAAAATATTTCTGGCCCTGTGGAAAATGAGGTTACTGAGGGATCAGTGATAACCAAGTCTGAACCTCGAGTTGTGCCCACCAAAGATCTTTTAGATAGACCGGATTCGCCAGAGACTCTAAGTGATACAGAGACGTTTGAAGCAGAATGTTCAGTAACAGCAGCGACTGACAGCTTCGTGGAGTTCATGAGGGAGTGTCTTAAGTCACAGCAGGACGAGGAACCTGAGGTCCTCAGTCCCGGACACAAAGCTATAGACCAGAATCCCAAATCTGATGCTCCTGCTTCCACTCAATCCTCTCCAGCTATGATCATGGACTTGGAGCAGGAGCGCCTCACAATTTCTGCTTTGAAAGAGCTTGGTAGCAGCCAAGAGGACGAAGACAAGGATATTCCCACTATGAAGACTGTCCTAAAGCATGATAATGCTGCACTTCCTACACCTAGACCTGAGACCTCATCTTCTCACACTCTTCAAAACGAGTATCAGCCTGATGCCTTACTTCCCAAAGAGGTAGAGGCATTCGACATTTGGGTTGCAGAGGCCTACCACCTTGCAGAGCATGTCTTGACAGCAATACTAACCCATCTTACAGGTAACATGTCTTTCTTCTGGTCAAGTAGCCTGCTAACCCTGCACGCATAGTATGCCCAGTTACTAGACCTTACTTACCTCTTTTACTTTATAACTCCACTTTAATTTACTCAACTCTAACCTATAAGAATGCTTCTGAAAAATGTCAATAACTAAACATTCTCAAGCTATTACAATAGCCTTATGGAGATTCTAAATGTCTTGTTTGTTGTGAGGTAATCTTTATTAAATGTACTGTTGTATTTTTTTTCTAAGACATGTCCCATGACCTTAAAAACATGATGGTACAATATTAAAAGTGATAAGTACCTGTATAAACATTCCTGCAGGATGGCTGCATGCAAACCCTTGAAGTCAGATGGTACAGTTCATGTCTTGTCTCAGGTTTAATCTTTTTATGTAACCTTCTTCAGGAAGTCAGGATAAATGTGTCGTTTAACATGAGTAGCGTTATCTTCCATTTGGCAGTTAGTAGGCTATTGTTTTATGTGTACACTCATCTGGTGTGACACGAGAGAAAGTGATGAACTCAATTTTTTAGCTGTTTACTAATTATAAATAGATTCTTATGCATTCTCAAAATATGATTTTAAGTATTATATATAGTCTTATAAATTTTACCCCCGCCCCTTGTCACACATTGCTCCGTAAAACTCAGTTGTTTCACTCATATGCAGAGAGAACGATCCAAAGCCTGACTCATTAACTAAAGCGTATACATTTTCTGCGTGCCTTCATTTACCATGAATGACTGTTACGATGTCTACAATTATGCTCTTAGCAGACACTTCCTTAATAATGTATATTCAGGGTTTTATTAAGGCTACATGATTACTGTGATTATTCATTATCAGCACAATTATTCATTTCAATTAAATAAATAGCCTGTATTGTGTTTTTATATATATTTTTTGTATTCTACATTTCCAAAACAAGCTGAGAATATTTCCCTCAATTACTTTAATGTTGAGGTTTGAACTTTGGACTCCTGTGAAGGATCCTGTTGTGATCAAAGTTAATGGAGAATAAATTTGCTTCTCACAATTAGTTATTCACAGATAATTTTATAATTGTGAAGCATCAGTTTCCGTATTAAAAACTAATAGTTCAAATCAGGCATCAGGTATCATATACAACTTTTTTTTACCAAATGTATTAATACAGGTTAATGGTATTTTATGAATATACTATATTGTTATAAATTCTTTTGTTGTTCATTTATATGCATTTGAGATGTTAACTATATTAGTATCTGTAGAAATTTACATTAAGTAAAAGTAACTGATGTTAATGAATTCAACCTTACTGTAAAGTGTTGCCAATTCATATAGACAGTAATTCATTTATTGTGCCAGATGCCATATATAGCTGTAACAGAGTAAGTGGGTTATTTAATAGATCTAGAGCATATTCTTTGTCTCACTTTTCAGTCTGCTTGAGTTGTTAACTGTGGGTGAGATTTATTTATTTTTTAACAACGTTTGCAACTTGGTATTTTAGCTGTCAGTCATCTAAATACAGCTGACTGAGAGCTTTCCAGTGGTGTGAAAGTTTGTTTTAATGGGTGTGGTAGTTTCCACTTGAGTTTGTCAGAGCTGTAGATAATAGCATGTGGTTGTGTGAACTCTAGCATAGGTTTGGCTAATAGCTGCACTCAATTGTTTATTTATATGAATATGAAGCTACAAATAAATATTCATATTAGGCATTAGAATTTTTCCAATTGGTCTGCCTTGTAAAATGTAGTAGTTTAATTTCACTTGAGACTTGATGAGAAGCAAGTGCAAACATTTGAAGCACGCTGAAACAGACCATAGTGTATAAATATGGCCAAAAGCCTTTAAATAACTGACCTCATTAGGGTTTCATTGCATGAAAATTGGCTCACGTTGTTCGTTTCTCAACATACAAATGAGCTCTCACTGTGACGAGGAAAAACTGGAATTTTTAGCTGAGCTTCTTGTACTTGGGTGGGATGGGTGATTTCATGCATGACTCTTAAATGATTCACACACACGTGGACTCTTACACGGTTTCGCACCAATGCATTAGATGGTGTATGTACCTTTAAGAGCCCAGCTCTGTGAGAACTAAAAGAGGCCACTGCGGCTCAGCAGCCACTGGGACATGCTGTTGTATCTGGGTCCACTAACGCCAGCGAGGGAGGGAGGAAATGATAACGAATAACTGTTCTCAGCCTAGGCTGCCTCCCCGTGGGCACTAGCAAAGCATGCTGGGAGGAATTCAGACCCCTGCAGTGAGCAAGAAGGAAACCCCTCACATGCACTGAGCATTTTAGCCTCCGAGCTGTGAGAGTGGACAAAAACAATGGGGCTCTCTCAGGCTCTGAATCATTTGCCACACACCATTGTGCTGTAGTTATGTCACGTTGACTGTTGTTGTAAACAATCCTTTTTCCTCTGGTTGCTCAAGAACAGTTATTCTTGTTTTTCACTTTTTAACCACTTCCTCTCTTAAAATATAGCATTCAGCTGACCGGAGCTCAATAGCGTTCCAAATAAAAAAATTACAAAAATTCTATATTTTTCACAATTATTATTATTATTTATTATTTATTTTATTACAGTATGCCTGTCTGTGTGACTTGGTGCCCATGACATTTTTGTTGAAGCATGTCTGGGACATGACACATGAAGGCTTGTTGTCTGTGTGAGACCCAGTGGTACATACTGTTCAAATGGAGTTGGGGGCCAATAAGATTTTTATTAAAGAAAATACTACTTTCCGTTTTCGTTAAATTAAATTGAGCAAAGTGGCAGTAATGGACAATGTGACAAATGATGTTTTTTTGTTTTTTTTTTTTTTTTTTATTTTTCCAAAAAGAAAAAGCTGTTCTTTTGAACTTTCTTTTATAAAAAAAAACAAAAAAAAAAAACACTTTCCACTGAAATATTAAGCAGAACATTTTCAACATATGTTTTTTATAAGATGAAATGGTTGGGGATTGATTGATTTAAAGGATCAGGTGTTGACACTGGAGATAGAGTAAAGCCGCTGAAAGCTCATCACGTAATAAATTAATTTTTTAAATATATTAAAATAGACAAGTTATTTTAAAGTGAAATAATATTTCACAAATAGTATGTTTACTGGTATTGTTCTTTCAAATGAATGCGGCCCGTGGTGAGTCTTTTTTTTTTTTTTTTTTTTTCTTTTTAAAAAAAAAAAAAAAAAAAATTATTTTTGAAAAGAAATATAAAAAATGATACAACCCCAAATTTTTAACATATTCGAGTTTATGGATTTACTAGTGGCCTCTCCCACCTCAAGTGACCTTGACCTTGGTTGTATTCACCAATTAAAATCATGCAAAAATTTAGTTTTATATGCCCTGTTGAACAGATATTAAATCAGTATATTTAATAAAAATTTAATATTTAGTGATCAGTGCATTTCAGAGTTTAAAAGTTCTCTGAAAACTTAAGGGGAAAAGCTGTACCTGACCATGTATTGCTTGAATTGAATGCATGAATGCATTTACAGTCTCCTGGAGTGTGAACGCCATATCTGTTCTTGAGGTGATATATTAAAGCTGACAGACCAAACATAGTAACAGTGGAAGACGTGGTTGTGTTTTCAACCAGCCAGCGCTTGCACATGTATGGTCTTGTGTTACAGGACCCGTCTCCACACATGTTCAAGCTGGAATTCCTCCTCTAATAAGACTTTGCCAGGAAAATATATATGGGTGTATTATTCTGTTCTTGTAGGGTCCAAAATTGTGCAACCTCCTTATGAAATTAGATGTTTTGAATACCACCGTCTTCCCCCATAGACCATATGTCCATGATTTCCTAAGAAATGGAAACACAGAGCCGAACCCCCTCAAGGCATCGCTCCACGTGAAGAGTGCCTTTTATGTAAGGCTTCTTTAAAAGGTTCCTTTCACACCACATCACCAGCCACTCGAAAACTGCATTACGTAACTGCAACCGTATGGAAAATATGAGCTCTATATTATTTATGAGAGACCTAATGATTTTGCAGTTCAGGTACAAAAAGAGAACCCATTAAAATAATGTGTTGCTGCCTTTTACTGCTGCAGGCTCGGGATTTAAAGTGTTTTGCACCAGTTCAACAATTCATTCTTTTTTTTGTCACTGTTTCTATACGTTCATCGAACCACGCCACGCACACGGTTTTCACATGCTCTCTCTGTCGTGCAGTGAATGACCTGGTGCACTGGCGGGACCCTAAGAAGTCAGGTGTGGTGTTTGGCGTGTCGCTGCTGTTGCTGCTTTCTCTGGCAGCGTTTAGTGTGATCAGCGTGGTCTCCTACCTGCTGCTGGCCCTGCTCTGTGTCACCATCTCTTTCCGCATCTACAAATCTGTCATCCAGGCTGTGCAGAAGTCCAGCGATGGACATCCCTTCAAGTAAGAGCCTTGTCTTTTTGGCCTGCCTGTCTGTCTGTGTCCTGTCAATAAACTCACTGTAAAGTAGATATTTGAGAAAATAGGGCCAGATTTACTAAACCGGGCAAATTGGCGTTAGAGCGCAATTCCATAAAAGTGCCGATGGGAGGGGGAAATTCTGCATGTGATTTACTGACAAATGCACACAATAAAGAACACGGACACAACCAGATAATTTCCATAATGACCAGCGCAATCTACCAAGAGCAGCGCAAATTACCGCCTGGTTTAAGACATGCTTTTTTTTGGGCATTAAATAATGGCGCAAATACCAGTAATTTGACGAGCACAAACGTTAGTGAAGCCGGTGCAAGCTGTTAGTAAATCTGGCCCAAAATATACTAAACACCATCATGGTGACACACATGATACTGAAATATTGCAATGTTTTTTTTTTTTTTTTTTTTTTTTTTTTTAACATTAATTTAACAAAATTAGAGAACTCGCCCGATAAAATCCTAATGTACACAACTGATAAGAAAAAACTAAGAAACAGTTATTTCAACAAAAAAACATAAAAAATTAGGTGTCATGCAGGGAATTCTGGGAGTGTCAATTTGTTTATTCACTGTAAGTTATATAAAGACTCACTTCCAAAAACTGTAATTTTAACAGTATTTTACTGTAAAGATACATTAAATGTAATGACAGTTATTCACCGTACATAGTATGAAAACTTACTGTTAACCAATTAAAAGGTTTTTACTGTAGCATTTTTAGTTTTTTACTGTTAAAATCACAATCATTTTTTGCAGTTTAAATAATTTTAGCTTTAAAAACTAGCTAGAAAAACTGTCTTGTGTGCAATTTAAATGTTTAAAAAATGTCAAAATTTGTAATATAAACTTTTCACTTCAGTTTCAGGTATTAATATAATTATTTATTATAATTAAAAGTAATTATAAATAGTGTGTCAAACATAATCGCATCCAAAATAAGGGTTTTTTCACAAATATATGTGTGTGTGTCCTTTTTATATATTATTATGTGTATATATAAATAAATATGCATGCATTTATTAAGAAAAAGATTGCTATGTTTATATATAAGGGTCATATGGATGCTGCTAAAAGAACAGTATTTTGTGTATTTGGTGTAAAGAAAATATGTTTATGCGGTTTAAGGTTCAAAAAAAACAATTTTCCACATACTGTACATTATTATATCTCCTCTATGCCCCACCTTTCTGAAAAGTGTCGATTTTTACAAAGCTCATCGGTCTGAAAGCGAGGTGTGCTCTGATTGGCCAGATATCCAGTGCATTGTGATTGGCCAAAAGCGTGTGACGGAAATGTTACGCCCCTACCCTACTGTGGTTCCATCATTACAGTCTATGGGTTCCATGTGTCCAGCGCGAGAGACCAACCCATAAACGAGGCATTTGTTGCATCCAGTGGGACATAATGACTATATATACTGTCTCTTTACACGTTGCGTTGCATCGCGCCGCATAAACATAAAATCATGTCTGCATTTGCGATCGGAGAAATGACAAACAACAAGCGCTGCTCTACACTGCTCAAAATTCGTGTTTAAATCATCAGTGGCAAATTCTTAAATATAAAAACAAACTTACTACAGCTGTGAGTCAGAAGCGCCAGACCGTCCTTGCAAAGTTGGAACTGCCCACTGAAGAAACATGATGTCCTTCCTTTGGAAGGCCAAAACAAAGTAGTTTCGCCTTCACAATGAAACACAGAGGCTTGAGTGAGCGGCGCCCGGCGTATTCGACGAAGGAGGCTTGCGGCAACCACAGTGACGACCCCGTTGGACTCCGCTTCGGCCACGGTGAAAGCCGATCCAGCGATCAACAACGCAAAGTTGTTGTATTTCCTCAACGACCAGCACGGATCAGCTCAGGCATGACGAAGCAGATATCGTCCTCTTTTGGAAGACCAAACAAAGTAGTTGTGCTTTCACAACGAAACACACAGCGCCGTCACGACATGATGGTGGCAACAACAATACTACAGCAAGAATAAAAATTACACCTTCTTTCTTTGCGTAAACATTTGGGCGAGTATGCAAATCTGCCCCACCCAGTGACGTAGAAATTGGGGGCGTGTTTAACAAGGCATTTAGGAGGGCTATGGCAGAGTCTAAATTTTGATAAAGAATATCTCTTTGGATTTGAGACTTTGTCTTTGCAACTTTACAGATCTTCTTGTTGCACCAAGAGCTTGTAACACTCCAAGGAGAAAGGAAAAAATGAAATCGCATCATATGACCCTTTTAAATATATAAAATATAATATAAATTATATGAATATAAATATACTTGTAAATATTTTCAAAATATGTACTGTGTGTGTGTGTGTGTATTTATATATACACAGTACACACATTACGTAAACAAAAACTTTAATTTCGGATGTGATTAATCGCGATTAATCGTTTGGGACTGCACTAATATATATATAATATATAGTATATGTGTGTGTGTATATGTATATGCAATTCACGCTTAACCTTTACCATTATAGGTCCATTTGGCTCTTTTAATGTTAGGGTCTGTGTTAGTAAGTGTTGGTGCAGTGTGTGGGTATTCAGTGGCAGGGCTAATTGGGTTGACCCATGTTCCTGTGACAGGGCTCTGATGGAGAAAGATGTCACCGTGCCCCCCGAGACCTTCCGTAAGCACGTGGACGCCTGTCTCACCCAGGTCAACCGTGTGCTCAAGCAGATGAGCCGCCTCTTTCTGGTCCAGGATCTGGTGGATTCCCTCAAGGTCAGTGCCAGCAATTATAAATGCTATGATTTAAAGAGATAGTTTACCAAAAAATTAATTTCTTTCAGAATTTATTGATCTACTTGGTCAAAACGTGCATGACTTTCTCCAGTACATACAAAAATATATATATTCAATAAAGTTTAAGTTTATAGTGACTCCAGAAATGACAAGAGGCAACAAGGAGCAGTTATTTCTTGCTATATTAGCTGTAAGATTTTTATTAAAGCATTGCATTTACTTCAGAATTCATTAAAATAATTTTGCTCTCTGGCTTTCTGTTTGTTTGACCCACATTACCTTCTGATTTCAGCTGGCAGTGGTTATGTGGCTGATGACATATGTTGGAGCGGTCTTCAATGGCATCACTATCCTCATCCTTGGTAGGCCGAATGTTCCACTTTTAGCATCGCACTTGAATTTGAGGGGAATTTTTGATTTGTGGGGAACAAAATTGCTTCATTTTTAGTTATAGGCTGACCAATTGAGAATGAATCCACATTTCAATGTTTTCTTTTCCAGCCGACATCCTGCTCTTCAGTGTACCGCCCATCTATGAGAAAAACAAGGTTAGATCTAGATCTTTCAGTTGCAAACTATGCACGGTGTGCTCCAAAAAAGCATTTATTGTGGGGGTCCTAATAATAATAATAACAATAATAGTCTCCCAGTTTGGGGTCGGTAAGATTTTTTAAATTTTTTTTTTAAAGAATCTCATATGCTAGCCAAGGCTTAATTTATTGTAAGTAGTAAATGCATTAAAAACAGTAATATTGTGAAGTGATATTATAATTTAAAATAACTGTTTTCTGTTTGAATATATTTTAAAATGAAGTTTATTCCTATGATGGCAAAGCTGAATTTTCAGCATCATTACTTCAGTCTTCAGTGTCACTTGATCCTTCAGAAATCATTCTAATATGCTGATTTGCTGCTCAAGAACATTTTGATCAAGCTTGATGGTCTGTACATCAAACAGTTGAGTACATTTTTTGTCAGGATTCTTTGATGAATAGATAAATAAAATAGAACATAGAAATCATTTGTAACATTATACATGTCTTTACTGCCGCTTTTGATCAATTTAATGCATCCTTGCTGAAAGAATTATTAAAATCTTACTGACCCCAAACCTTTTAACAGTAATCTAATAATTATAATAAAATATTTTCCGTAGTAACTAATTTAGCTCTGCCTAAGCAGTGTGAGGGATAGAAAAGCAAATGTTGTATTCACGTGCCTAATGTATTAGCAATCAACTATATCATGTTAACTAGTATTACAGATTGCTCTTGTTACTCATGATCTTTAATGGCACAGAGGAAACTTGTACATAGAAAATAGTTTCGCTACATTCATAACAAGTACAAGATTTTAAAACGCTTATAAAGAGTTGCTTTAAAAAAAAAAAAAAGCATCTTATGATGGATGACACATGCTCAAATGCAGTTAGTGTTTGAGAGCAGGCGGCCCACTCAGAGTGAATAGTAATCATTATGTATGATTATTACACCAGAGGGGTCTTATGTAAGCCCTTACTGAAGACTTGTCATAATCTTTACTTAAAGCATTTGTCAAGTCCTAAATTCTTATGTAACTGTGATTTGTTCATGAGTGCCTGATGCAGTTTTCACAAATTAAATACAGCACTAATGTATGGCTATAATGATGCATCTATAATGGTGCCACAAAACTCTGAACCGTCTCTTTAATTTCCATGGCGCAGAACACTATGCACTGACCTCAAAACTGCAGTAACCCAGTTTTTAATATCTTTACAGTGAGAAAATTAAAGCCACAACTCTCTAGCTTTACTATCCTAGTTTTTATCAATATTTTGAATTAGTTTCTATTTTGATATTTTATCAATTTTCTTGCTCATTTTAGTTAGTTTTAGTAAGTTCTTGTCATTTAAAAAAAAAATGTCCATAGTTTTTATTTTTCTCATTTTTAGTTATTTTAGTACATCACGTTAAAGTAAATGGAAAAAGAGATGTTTTCTCAGCAACTACCTGAAATAAAATAAGTTTAAGTTTTTTAATGTTTATTTTGTTTTAAGTCACAAAAATGTTTAATGGTAACAGACAATGTGTTGATCTGACACATAATTTATGATGATTCAGGCTGTTTTCCACCAATATATATTTATATCCACAAAAGTGGCCTCAATAAATAATCTGTATAGTTAGAGAGTCCCTGCAGGTTCTTAAAGTCCAATTTAATATATTGAATTAAATATTAAATATACATTTTAATGGTATAAGAAAAGTTTCACTACAATTTCATGCGGTCTTAAATTTGTAGACAGAAAAACAGAAATCGCAATGCAACCTAATGTGATTATTAAACTTGTTAAAGGCTGTGATTTAATACAATAAATATTCACATTTCAAAGCACAGTGATATTACATTCATTGTTTCTTATGATGCAAGCTCTCTTTGCTCTTTCCACAGACCCAGATTGACCGTTACATTGGCATTGCACGCACTCAAGTCAACACTACAATTGCCAAGTGAGTATACTTTGAGTAGAGTAATACAGTAAAAATGTATTCCATCTGTGCCTGCTATTTATCTATGAAGAACTGAGTGTTGGAAATGGCAGCCAATTAGTGAGACCTTGATGCCACATAGTAACATTGCCACCTAATGGGCATTTGTCTCATTTTTTTTCTCCTTCAGGCTACAAGAGAAACTCCCAGGAGCCATGAAGCGCTGTAAAGCAGAATGATCCTCCTCTCCGATCCCTCGTTACCATATTTACCATCCTTCTATCTTTAGCTGCCTACCCTTATACTAAGCCCCGCCCCTTCCCCTCTCTTCCCGTTTAACCCCACACCTTAAAACAACCATGTTCTGCTCTGAACCAGCTAGTATGTAAAATCTAAAAAGCTTCTTGTTATTCAATGTTAACTCTGCAGCTTATTAATGAGCATTAGGAAAAGAAGCTCGGGGCTCCAGGAGCTGGTGTTTTTCAACACAGGAAGTGATGTAATGCTACTGGATGCCCATTTTGAAGGCCAGTGCACGGAAGGATTTGTGAACTAGACTGAACCTATGACTTGGTTTTGAGTGTTGGGTTGGGTGGTGCTGTAGTAATGAATAAAGACAGGTGTTTGACTCAAAATCAAATGTCTGTACTTTAAAAAAAATTACATTTCACTGAAAACTGCTTGGGAAAATTTTTTTTCAAAAGAGAGAACTTTATGAAACATACTTTTCCCCCCTCTTTGTGCTTCGAAAAATGTGTACTTATTCGTCTGAAATGCACTGAACATTTTTTGGACGTTTTGATCAGTCAGGATGGATCGGGACGCTACCAGCAGTGATAATTCGGTCTAGTTCACTCTCCTTCCTGTTATTGGCGCAATTTTTAATTTTGTGTATGTATATATAGTTCGATTACAACAGGCTCTTTGCTGTGAAGTAGTTAGTGTTGCTTTTTATATTTAAAAAAAAACAATATACAGCTCTTATATTTGTCTCTTTCGCACCTCTCGCGCACTCAGTCATCTGAGTGGAGTTCACATGTAAATGTTATTGTTATTACTCTTCAAATAATAGTTATTATATTATATCTCGATTAGGATGGCTGCTTTAAGTCCCCTGTCTGACATTGGCTTCGTAACAATAAATATGAATAACCTTAAGATTGAGTTTTATGTATAGGATCGTCAGAGCACCAGAATATAGGAGAGAAAGGCAATAACTTTCTGCTTGATGTGATGTTGGCCCCACAAGTCATCGATTTTTGTTGAAACGGGGCCAGTGCCCATAATTCATGTCATTTAGAAAAGTAAGACCGGTTTTTTTTTTTTTTTTTTTTTTTTTTTTTGGTCAGCATTTTGGGGCATCGTTTACCACCTTGGGCACTGAAGAGGTATAAATATTTAAAAGGGCTGCAAAGAACGATTATTTAAGCTGGATAATTACACTTACTAATCACATGTGGTAACACTGTTTTTTCTTGAAAGTCGAAACCCCACTGTAAACACTGTTGGCTTTTAGGATACTACAAGGGTGAGTTTATTTCTGAAAGGGAAGGGTAGCATAGTAAAAATAGCTTCAGGTTGGGCCGCTGTGTTTTAAAAGCAGCGTCAGTCCGCGCAAAAACTACTCGAATGCATTTATGCGCACAGTTACGACGTGATAAATGGATTATCTACCATTTATCAAGTTACAGTCATATTGTTGCTTTTGTTACTGCATAGTCTGTCAGCTCCTGATGGTTTTATTGCATTGTTCGCTTAACATTCCAGCTGATGCAGTTGGAAGCATGTCCAAATTGGAAAATTGAAGGTTTAACACTAACACGTTCCATCACATTTTAAGTTTGTTCTGTGATTATTGTCCCTTTCTAATATACTTTGATTTGCTGTACATGATTTTTTTTCTCTCTCTCTCTCTCTCTCTCACCCTTTTTGTGTCATATGCATGTTCACACACATGATCAGATTCAGATGGAAGTGTCTTGTCATTGTGTTGCTTAACTAGCATGTTCTACATTTGAGATCACATGTGCGGTGTTGCTTTAGAAGAACAGGTCAAGCTCTGACAGTTTGCATTAACACATTGTTTTCTTTGTGTTTAAGGGTAAATTATGAATATATAACTCATTTTTTTAATAGATGCAAACCTCTCTGTTTAGGTTCTTCGTCTTATTATCCGTTTTCTTCTCTTCTGAGGTTCAGTTTAATATTTGGGTTTTGTTTTTTTGTTTTTTTACTTAATCCTAGTACCTTGGCATGTTTGCTGTTTCTTCTTTCCTGTGTTTCTCTCTGAGAAGGGTTGACGGAGATCACATTCTTTTTGCTTTGGACTCTTGAAGACTAGATGTGATGGCTAACATCTACATTCAGTTTGTTAATTTTGAATTAAATTAATATGTGGGCGCTTTTGGATGCAAACAGGAAAACTTGTGGTCCCTGTAATGATGTCAAAGTGAACTTAATAAAAATGCCAAAAGCATTTGTAGTGCTTGGTTTTTTGTTTTTTAAATGAATAGCATAAAAGGGTACATTAACTAGATCAAAAGTGACTAAAAATACACAAAAATATTAAGCAGCTGCTTTTAACACTGACAATAATTTGATTACCAAATCAGAAGAATGATATTAGAATGATTTCTGAAGGATCATGTGATACTGAAGTGATGCTGAAAATTCAGCTTTACCATTTTATTTATAATAATTTACCAATTATTATGTTTTACAATATTACTGTTTTTACTGTGTTTTTCATCAAATAAATGCAGCCCAGGTGAACATAAGAGACTTGTTTCAAAAGCGTTCAAATCTTATAGATCACAAAGTTTAATTTGTACAGCTACAGTTGCATACATCTGAATCTATGATTTGTACCAGAAATGTTGAATAAATTATTTAAAGAACTAGGCTTTTCATACCGACATTAATTGACATTTTATTAGTTATTGGTGTTGCAGTAAATTATACGAGAAACTCAAAAGGAATGATATTTACATCCAAACTCAAGAAGGGAGTATATACAAGTGATGAATGTAGTGTCTTATACTGTATGTGTACATAACTTGAAATGTAAATGTTGATACGTTACTCCTAAACGTTGTAACCCTGAGAGTTTGAACCCCAAATCTTGTCACCACAAAGAAGATTGCGTGCCATTTTCCAGGAATCTCCATAAAAATCTGTGGGACGTTTCAAACTTTGAAAGTGCCTCCAAGTTGCATTTGGTCAAGAAAAATGGCATTAAAAGAAGAAGTGAAACAATTGTGCATCCTCATGTGACACCAGTGCTGACGCATTCGTTTTTTAGTTCACTCTGTGCAGGATTAAAGAAAGAACTGACAACGTTATGACTGTTTGTCATGGACCAGTGCAAAATTCCTTTTTGTGACGAGAAATAAATTGGCAAAAAGGATATTTGTTAATAACCTATTCCAAGCTGTACAGCATATCTTAAATAAATGCAACAAGGAAGTGTTAATGATTAGACAACATGCATGCGTTTTCTGCCCATTTAATTGCACCTTTTTGATTAAATTCAATATTCAAACGGAACAAGATTCATAACTGCAAAACATTAATGATGAATAAAACACTCCCTGAGACATGGCTCTCACTCAATAGAAACCGGACTTTGCCTAAACAAAGTCCATAAGATTTTTATTTAAATATAACTTTTTGGTGAGATGAACCAGTATTATATAACATTAACATTATAAACCATATATTATATTTATGCTTTTTCTTTCAAAACTCAAAATGTGATTGACAAAATGGCATGTGAAATCAGATATTTTTAGCTTAGTAACAGTCCCAAAAACTTGTACTGAGGACCCATTTTAAGTGCTATAATTAAAATAATATTGTTCACTGTAATGTGTGAAGTCATGCAAAATGTCAAGCATGGGAATCAATAACAGTCTTGCAGTCTACAAAAAGAGCAATGAATGTAGAAATGCATTAAAGAGTGCTTATCCACAGAAGAGAAAATGTAAGTTCAGCAAAATCGCTTGCTGGGAAAAATGAACTGTTTAAATGATTCAAGCATAAATATTCTTTTTAAGCTTATCAAACATTCCAGATGCTTTACTGAGACAAAAAGTACATTAATTCTTCAACAATGTCACATCCTTCAAAAAAAAAAAAGTTTAACCAGGCAGCAAACTTCCTGAGTGACGGAAAACAAAAACAGGATGTCGAAAACTCATCCCTAACCCTTCTATTTCAATTAAGTGCTCTGGCTCGTAGTGCATTCGGTATTCATATAAGCATTGCCGTTAGCATTCTCTTTATGGCCGTGGTTCGAACCCGAAAAACAGTCGTCCGAATGAAAGTGCACTGAGATCTGGTTGTAGCAAAGCAGGACCAGCTGCCTCTCCTCTGGGTTGTAGTCCAGCGAATGAGGGTGCACTTGTAGGATGTGTCTCTTGATGGTGCTGACCTTTAGCGTTGCGAGCGTAGCGCCACACACCATGCAGATCAATCCGTGCTTCCTGCAGTCGTAGTCCATCAGGAAGTCCATCTTCCAGCGGGCCTGGTAATTGCGCCGCTGGTCCTTCCCCGGGTAGTGCCTGTGCCGCCCAGGCATCTGCGTTGATGGTGTGATATTTGTGCTATTATTGTCTTCTGTTTCAACTCCTTGCTCTGTGGATTTCACAGGAGACACCTGCGTGCCACCAGCAGCGTTTGTAGTGACAGGGCCACTTTGTGGGTCTTCAGTGGCAAACAAAAGAAAAGAGAGAGACACATTATTGTTTTTAAACGATATATTTGATTTATAAGAGGATTTTTCTTTAACAATCCAACAGGAATACTTTCATTCAGAAATTGTAACATTTTGACATCAGAACCATAAGCAAATTTACATAGGCCTAACAATTTGGCCTACCTTGTTGTGGCTAATGCTAAGCGGAGTTGGCTCAGAGGTACAACATGAATATCTTTACATCCTTAAAACAAGATACATTTTCCTGAGAAGCTAAATAATCTTTCGTTTTCAAGCTGTTCGCTTGCTAGCTTCGTGAAAGCTAACTGCAAGCACCAGGAAAGAGAAGTGTAACTATTTTTAGCTTTTGAAATATAATGTTATGTAATTTAAAAACATTAACAAGCTTATTTTCATGATTAAGTACAACTCGAATGTATAGCCTACTTTGCAAAATGTATTTACCTGAGAAGCTAAATAGCTGTTAGCTTGCCAAGCAAAGGCTAACTGAAAACACTAGGAAAAATAAATATTTGACCATTTTAGCTTCCAAAAGATTATGCTATATGTAATATGTAATTTAAAGGACATTAATTAACATATTTTCAAGATCAAGTACATCTTGTATACCTTTACATCCTTAAAACAAGAAAAATTTACCTGAGAAGCTAAATAATCTTTCATTTACCCTGTTGAAAAAACCAGCATATGCTGGTTAGGTATGTTTTGAGGCTGGGATGCTGGTTTAAGCTGGTCCTTTGATGGTTTATGCTGGTCCTTTGCTGGTTTAAGCTGGTTCTTTGCTGGTTTAAGCTGGACCTTTGCTGGTTTATGCTGGTCATGTGCTGGTAAAGGACCAGCAAAAGGACCAGCATAAACCAGCAAAGGACCAGCATAAACCAGCAAAGGACCAGCATAAACCAGCAAAGGACCAGCTTAAACCAGCATCCCAGCGTCAAAACATACCTAACCAGCATATGCTGGTTTTTTCAACAGGGTTTAGATTATCAATTTTGCTTCTTGGGTTTAATTGATCTGGTTTTAAAGATTTTTTATGGGAAACGAAGTTGGAACTTTGGTTCGAACTTCTGGTGTGTTTTTTTTTCTTTTTTCATATGATGATTTTCTTTTAATACAAAATTATGGCATTTACAGTGATGATAGTCTGAATCTCTCTATATCTGATGTTGTGGGTCTAGTTGTCTGTACTTACCATCCTCTTTCGGTGTAGCCTTGTCGATTTTCTCCTCTTTTATCCAGGCGCTGACCACGGCATCTCTCTCACTTCGGCTGAGGCTGCTCGTCTCCGGATGGCACTCCTGGATGTGCTTGCGGAAGTTGCTGACCCTCGGCACAGGCAGGTGTTCAGAACACACCATACAGTAGCAGAGCGGGTTTTCCGGAGGACCGTACGCCACTAAATAATCCAGGCGGAGACGCCAGGGGCTGCCGTATTTTAGTCTTCTCTTTCTGGGATAGTAAGGTAAGGACTGGGATCTCTGGCCAGTGTCTGGTGGATTCTCATCTCCTCTTGTGTAGTTCATCAAGCTTTCTTGAATGGGATCCACATTCAGAGGAATAAACGAGGCTGAACCATGTATGTTTATTTCTTTGGCATGTTGTTCCGATTTGATTTGAGGTTGTAAAGTGTGAGAATCTGCATGGCAAATGAGAAATGCAAAGAGAAAGAAATGGTGTGTAATTTACAGTAAAACAGGACTATATGTTGTTTTGCTTTTTACCAGGGTTAAAAGAACAATTTAAGCAGTTGCACCTTTGTAATAGACCATAGTCAAAGGACAAAGGATTATATTTATAAACTTTATTGCTAGTTTTATTCATATAGTAATATTATATTATCTGGTGATTTTAATTTAATTAGTTTGTTGTCTTGACTTTTCATAACGAATTAAAGAAAATTAATTATTTTATTCTGCACGGTATTTTATAATAGACAGTTCAAGTAATAATATCAAGAGATATTTTGTTGTTTTTTTTACTGTATTTTGATCAAATAAATGCAGCCTTGAGAATAAAAGACTTCTTTCAAAAACATAAAAAATGTATTACCTTTTAATTTGAGAATTTAACTGAAATCAGACCGACTCATAGAAATAAATATATTCATAATATTATTCATTTATTCTCTTTATTCTATTTTTTGAATATCACATTTAACTTATTTGTACAATTAAACAGCTTGTGTATGCAACAAATCCATGACATTTTAGAGATGTTTAACCTATTTTTTAGATTTTCTCATTTTGTCTGATTAGTTTCGTCTCTCACCTTCACCGTGCGTCTTAGCCCAGGTCTGCAGGATAGAGTGCTTCTCCTCAGCGCTGTACAGCAGAGAGTTTGGGTGCAGATCCAGCATGTGACTTTTAATGTGATCCAGGTGCAGTGAAGGCAACAGACAGCTGCATACCATGCATACAAGATGGCCCTCGTCTGCCTGGTATTCCATCAGGAACTCCTGGCGGAACCAAGCGTGCAGCGAGTCGTTCAGGTAGCGCTCCATCACCTGAGCTGTGGGGCCTGGGAGCTCCTGGACCGAGGAGGCCGGAGGGGATGGTGTGACCCTGCTAATGCCAGACTGGGCCTGAAGTACTGGAGAGATGGAACCACTAGGCTTGCCTAGAATGACGTGAAGAATCAGCACTTTACATAGTAATAATAATAAATGGATTTTAATTAAATGTTATGAAATGAAAAAAATAATACATCTTATTTATAATGTGCATTTCTCATACTCAAAGCGTACACTGCATATAAAAGAAACATCGCAAGAAAGTTATAATAATAATAATAATAAAATTAATTAAATAAATAAAAAAATATGAAATAAAAAAACAAAACTTTATTTTTATATCTTATCTTATTATTTTCCTCACATTCAAAGTGCTACAATACAATATAAAAAAGAACTAAATAGGGATCAAATAATAATTGTATATAAAATTTCATTAAGTTTCAGGTTTTTGAATTGTGACATTATTTTCATGCGTATTTAAAAACAGTTCCCATTCAAATCCATTGCTGTATTCCATCCAGATGTTTAAATATTTTGTTTTTATTCTTAGATTACAGTAATTGCAATCGTCCTGCCAGACACAATTATTTGTAATTAATTAAAAAAATACAAATATTAGCATACATTAAAGGCTTTAAAGAGCATGACATATAGACATACTAAAATATTTGTATAACTTCTGTAATTTCAAAATTATATTTAATTGTTTATAATATTTAAAATGGATATTTCAAATTTTTTGAAATCGAATTACATGAGTCATGATAATTAGGCAAATGTGCATAATTAAAAATAATCTCATGAAAATAATATTAGATGGCAAAATATCTGTATTGTTTCTCAAAAGTTGTTTACTTTCTTTAAGCAAAATATTATAGGTTTTTTTTGGGGGGGGGGGGGGGGGGCTGAACCGTAACCTGTTTTGGTCAGGTAATGTGATTCAGACATTTCACACAAACACAAAGCAGCACAAAGAACACAGACCTGTGGAGTGCCTGTTAACATCCAGAATCTCCTGTGACTCTGGAGGAACATCTGGATCGGGACATAACGGCTGGCTGTTTTCTCGATTCAGATGACTCTCCCATCCCGACCGGATCACATCTTTATCGGACTCGGTCCACAGCAGCGAGTACGGCGTACGGATGCTTCTGATTGATGTGCCTCTTGATGGTGCTTAACTTCAGGGTGGCCAGTGAACTGCCACACACCATGCAGATCATCCCTTGTCTCTGTGGGTCGAAGTCCATGAGGTATTCGCTGCGCCAGTACTCATGGTAATAGCGCCGGTGGTCTCGGCCAGGTGTGTGCTTTGATGGAGGAGGGTCTTTTGTAGATGGTCCTGGGATTGGAGACAGAAGGAAAGGAGAGTCTGCGTTCTCAGAGACACACCAGTAACTGGTGCCTGGGGAGCATACAGAGGTGACAGGAACGTCCTGGCTGTTATGAGATGTGAGACCATTGGTCATGTCCTCTTGACCTGTGGAGGACACAAAAAGAGAGTGTCACTGATGAAGTATAATGTGAAATTATTACACTGTTTTCAATTACAGGGAAATATAAAATACCAGAGATATATATATAAAATGATGGCGATGAATATTAAGTGAAAATGTATTTCTGTCAGCACTTTTTGTGCATAAATGTTTTTTTTAATTTTTTTTATCTATAGGTATATTCAGAACATACAATATGTTATACTGGACAAAAATTATTATTTATTATTATTACTTAAATAGGACTGTTGCTGATAGACTGAAGGTCATTCTAAAGTTAGAAACGTTATAGGAAAATGTGAAAATTGTGTATTTTGGAATTTGAAAATATGAACGTTATTCTGTATTTTGTGATATACAAATTATTTAAGATATATAACAAATATTAAAAATGTTGCCATGATTATTATAGAATGTTAAAGTGTTTTTGTCTACAAGCCCATTTGCGCATACATCTATAAAACATCTGTCAGCACATATTCAAATCACTATTATTGTAAATATTAAGCAGTAGTAGTGTATTAATTTTTATATTGCTGATCTCAAAAGACAACAAAGCTAGTAATCTCATGAGACGATGCAAATGATTTTGTATTTCAAAAAAATATTTAAAAATATTAACGACTGGTGAGTATTAAACAAGTATTAAAGTACATTTTTTCCATAAACCCTACATATAATCTGTCAGCATATATGTATACATTCATATATTGATTATTATTTAGCATTAGTCTGTTGCTGATAGGCTAAAAGTCATTGTCAAATATTGTAACTGAAATGAACGTCATCTGAAAAATATGCTAATTTACAATTTTTAAAAAAATAATTTTCAAAGTTTTAAATTCCTTGTTTTATTGTTGTGATTATTGTTTTTTATTTTATTTTATGTAAAGCACTTTGAATTACCATTGTGTATGAAATGTGCTATACAAATAAACTTGCCTTCCCTTGCCTTGCCTAATTATTTTGTATTTCGCATATTTTATGATATACTAATTATTTATTCATATTTAATATTCAATAATCAAAAATGTTGCTATAACGAATTATAAAATGTATATTATAATCTGTCAGCATATATTCTAATTGTTATTTTTACTACTATTGGTAGCTGTTTAAATATTCAAATAACTTTTCCTTTTAAGAAAAATAGTTACGCAAATAATTTAGCACGATTTAAACGGATGTCAAAGTGAAAATGTGGTATTTCCGCACACAACAAGGGGGCGGCGGCGTGGTGCAGTACTACCTATATCCGCTAGGTGGTGACGGCGCATCGCGTATACATATGCAGCATGGTTATTTTGCCTTTGTTTATAGTGGAGCCCGAAAGATTAGGGGCCATGCCGCTGCATGCTATTGTTCGTCACGGGTTTTAACATTTCCAAGAGAGAGGCATCGATCTAATGGTCAAAGTTAAATGCCTAACACCACAATTACCTGCTGAGAGGTCCCCCAAGTGTCCCCGCTGCGGTGTCGCCGCCTCTTCCTCAGCTTTTATTATTAATGAGCGAGATTCTGTCTTCTCAGCTTTGTGCACCGACTCTTTGGACTCCGCTTCATCCATACCTGTGTTATGTGATTTTAACGTACAGGATTCGCACCTTTAGTACGTGGAAATGTCACAACCGGAGGATTTCGTAGATGCATTCGTCGGGTGGTTGACTAAATATCTGAAACGCGCACTCGCCCATCACAGTGTGTGCAGTGTCTGTCTGTCTCTGCACTGGAGCCTCACCGCGGTTTGCTTTAAGTAAACTTAACTTTACGAGACCATACAAGTCGCATTTAGATCGAAGTTGGAGTGCAGATCTGTCAAATTGTCGGTGACTTTAAGCGGTCTCCTGTTTGTATTTAGATGTTCTGCTTGTCTTCAGGGTGGAGAGCCGAGCTAGGGGCCCCTGGGGCTCCTTTAGGGGCTCCTGGGTAAATTTAAAGAGACAGTAGCGGCTGTGATGTATATAGTGACGGGTGCACCATGGGGCCCATTTTGAAGATTTTATTTCATATTTTACATAAGATTGTAACCAAAGTTATGCATTTTGTACATGCCATTTAATTCATGAATTATAAAATGGGATTAAATATATTTTGTTTTCTAGTTTTGATTGGTACATTTATTTACAGACCGTTTTTGGAGAATACAGTTATTCTACATGAAATGACAGTTTAATTAAATTGTATTATTCATATTATTGATCTTTTTATGTGTTTCTTACACTTGTGCATGTATCCTTGTGTATTTTATTGTAAAATTGAAATGGAAAAAAATAAATTGTGTTCAGTATTCGAAAAATATGCATTTGTTACATTGTTACAATACAGGTTTGCATCTGTATTTAAAAAAATATATATTTAACACGTTTTATATATATATATATATATATAAGAGACGTAATGCCTACAGAATGCCAAAGTATTATAATTTTTACTATTAATTATTTTATATTTTTAGTATTGTTAAAGCCATTGTTTACATAGTTTTCATGAGGGACACATAGGGCATATTTTTGTGTGTAATTGGTGTACCGGTTATTTTCTAATACTTAAATATCAAATATCACACCCCCCCTAAAAAAATTAGAAAACTAAAAAAAATACACTAGTGATCTGCAACTAATTTACATAATGGCCGGTTTTTATTTTATTTTTTTATGCAGAACGTAATTGTGTTTTATGGAGGGAGGGACTGCTTTAAGACAAGTGGTAGGGGTCATATGATGCGATTTCCAAGTTTTCCTTTCTCTTTGGAGTGTTCAAGCTCTTGGTGCATAAAGAAGATCCCTCAAGTTGCAAAGACTAAAGTCTCAAAAACAAAGAGTTATTCTTTATCAAAGTTAAGATTCTGCCACGCCCCCCTAAAACTGCTCGTTCTAACACTCCCCCACATATCTAGGTCACTATGTGTGAATATTTGCATAATGCCGCCCAAATCTGCACGTAAAGAAAGAAGGAGTGGTTTCAGTAACAGCAGTTAGTGTTGAAGCAGCATGTCAGGGAGCGTGTTTCTAGGCGAAAGCAAAAGCACATTACTTGGCCTTCCGAAAGTAGATGCATTAAGAAATCTTTAAGATTTACTTACAACAGAACAGCAATGCATTTTATGGACGAGATTTTTCGTGAACCTAGGAGAGGAGGTAATTGTGGCTTTGCTATGACAATCTGGCGCTTATGAATCAGCTACTGTGTCTAGTTGGAAGTAAGTGTGTGGGGTGTGTGTGTGGGGGTGTGTGTGAGAGAGTGAGAGAGAGAGAGAGGGGGGGGGGGGGGGGTCACATCACAGTGGGGTCAGCTGTCTTAACCGTGGCTTGTGAACTGCAAAACACATACCAGCTTCATCACTGTGTCTGTCACGCGACTCTGTTCCCCTTTCGGGCTCTGTCTTTACATTTATTTTGAAAGATGAAGCTCGCGATTATGGTAAGGGACGTTACATTTCCTACGAGTGCTTGCGGTGTTCGGCCAATCACAATGCACTGGGTCAGCTGGCCAATCAGAGCAGACTGCGCTTGTCGGATGGAGGGACTTTGTAGAAAATGACTTGTTTGAGAGAGGCGGAGCATAGATGACCTACAATAATGTACAGTATTTGAAAAATAATGTGTTTTTTGCACATTAAAGCATGTCAACATATTCTGTTACACTAAATACACTAAATAATGATCTTTAAAAAAGAATCATATGACCCCTTTAAGACCCTATCCGTCCACGCACATTGCTGTAAGTTCCTACATCCTGGTATTTTTTACCTTTGTCAAGGCACCGATAGAAAGAAAGGCTGCAACGGGAAGCGACCCGACTGCAGTGTCCTGAGACTGAGCTTAAGGAAAGTTAGGTGCATTTACCAGGTAAAACAAACGCATGCTTCGCACACACGGTGTTGTCGTGACGCTTTTTACTTTAAAGACACGACAGTCCACGAGCTGACAGACAGACACACAGACAGACCGCAGCTCAGGAGGGCAGATAGGGAAGACAACATTGTCTCTGTCGTAGAGACAGCGATAGCTTGTTCAGTAAAACCACTCCAGTGTTTGCTAGGATGCTTTTTAAATATACATTTTATATAAATAAACAAGCGCTGCCATTGCAGTGTCAAAACAAAACGCCAGAGTTAGCCGGAGAAATCATCAGCTTGTGATTGTGAGATAAGATTTAAAGTGACAGCAACGTGTTTGTCCCATCTTTGGGCTCTGTTTGAGTTTAAGTTATCCTTTACTACACATTTTATTCATATAAGCATATTTGTATGCTTTCCATTTAAAAAAAGCCCCTTTCTTTAGCAATGCATAGCAGTTGTAATGTTACTGAATGCGTAGTTGAATAAAAATTTAAATCGGGAATTGTTTACTTAAGATCATGTTGATTTAAACCTGTATGATTTTCTTTCTTATGTGGAATGCACAAAGTACATATTTTGTAGAATGTGCAGGCTGCTCTCTTTGATACAGTTAACGTAGACGCAGAGACTATATGAAGCTCCAAAAATGCACCAAAACATTAGTCCAGAAAAATCTGGGAACTCGATGCGTGACGCTCTGGCACTGATATTTACATTTATTCATATTCATATTCATATTTGCATATGTTTTTATACAGAGCGACTTGCAAATGAGCAATTCTACAGTATGATTAATCGTAGGGAGACGGTGACACAAAAATGCTGCAATACAAAATCCCAAAGTTTGGCTTGAAAAGCATCAGGCTATTAGTACTAAGATGGAGATAAGATTGGAAGTAACTTGGTAATGGTTGCGGACCAAGTGTGAGTTGTCTTCAAACATTTCTTGAAGATTGAAGAACAATTTGTGACAAAAATGATTGAAAAACGATTGTTCCTACTTGCTCTGTAGCATAGATCTACATTGAATTGATTTAATGTCAATGCTTGCATGGCAGTGCTTGATGTTCCTATAAATTCATATCAGCATTGCAGACACAGCATGTGGGGCACATTCCCCCGGGGTCCCAGACGTCCCCTTCCCCCACATGGATAGAGGGCATCATTCTCTTATTTCTTGTATTTACGTGTACTACTTAAGGGTGCACTTGTCATTGTGTACTGCATATATTACTCCTATGATAAATTGCATGCACTGTTCCTTATTCGTAGGTCACTTTGGATAAAAGGGTCTGCGAAATGACATGTGCATGTACCGAAACCCAATATGTATTTGAGGGCCCCTTTTCTGAGTCCCAGCCATGCCTTTGGAAGACTACAGGGGCCCCTGGACGTCGTCTATTGTTGCTTTATGATCACATATGAATCACAATTGAGGATTTTGTCACAACACCCAACAAAGTGCTCTCTAGGGCCCCGTCCTCCAGCATAGGGGCCCTTTTATGTCCATTATTTTTAACCCTTAATCTGCTAGTTTGAATTATTGGGTGTTTTTTTATGTATTCACGTAGGCTTTATGTCAGGGGTCTCAAACTCAATTCCTGGAGGGCCACAGCTCTGCACAGTTTAGATCCAACCCTAATCAAACACACCTAATCCAGCTAATCAAGGTCTTCAGGATCACTAGAAACATCCAAGCAGGTGTGATTTGGAGCCGGTTGGAGCTAAACTCTGCAGAGCTGTGGCCCTTTATGTAGTTTATGTATGTAATGCTTTATGTAGTTTGAATTCTTATACAGTTTGAAAGTTATGTGTGGCTTGTGATATTTATTTGCATCTGCATGTATCGTATAAATGCAATTTTTAGTTGTTTGAATTTTTTTCCTATTTTAGATATATTTTATGTTGATGATTTTATTTTATTGTCATTTTATTGTTGTTGAAGTGTAGCCTCAAGCTTATAGTCATTTGGTTTGTGTTAAAGAACATGAGTTAACACTCTCTCTCATCATTCATCAGATCAATTATTTATTATGCATTTTGTTTCCCCTAAAGGTCAACTACTCCTGGTTTTTCAGAAAAATGGACAGTTTGAATCAAGCACTGCATGCAAAATCCATCTAAACAAAAAGACCTTGAGAGATTGCTTCACATAAATTAAAGATGTGACCCCACAGATAACCCTGTTTAGATCAGGTTTTGCCAAGCCTAAGAAGACTTACTCCAGCAGCTGACATTAGTATAATGATGGTGTAACCAAACAGCAGCCATGTCCAGCAAGACTTCCTCTAAACGTCGTTATCAACCAGCAGCAGAGTTTGATGATGCCACTATCGCCCGCAAAAGGGAATATTGGAGGAGTAAGAAAAGAGAGCAGAGGGCGAGAAAGTCATCTACCAAAAAGATTGGAAATGAAAATCTGGGGTTGTGCATGTCTGTTGTTAGTGAAGCCAGCAATGATCCCTCTCTACATAATCATAATTTTTCATTCAAACGGGAAGATGCTGATGCTCCTAAAAACTCCTTCAGCTCAGGTCTATCAGTATCTGAGACTAATATTACTATGGTGCCATGCCAAAAAGCGAGATGGTTTCAAAGGACCAAGCTCAACGATGCCTTACCTCAGTACCCAGAAACAAGCACAGATTCCCTGAAGGGTGTAATGGATAATAAAAAAATAAAGCCCTCAGATACAGGGTCATCAAAAACAAATGCTTCAACGGTTGAATATCTCTGCCCTACAGTCCATTCGGTGCCTACAACATGCATCGAGTTGCATCCAAACAGTACTCATGCTCAAAAAACAAAATCAGGAATGTCATCCCTAAATGGCAAGCACATAACAACATCTTTGCAAAGCCATGTATCCATGGTTTTACCAGTGCACAGATACCAAAATAAGCCTCAGAACTCACTTGGACCCTTGACCTCTGCAGAATGTAAGGTTCATGAAAACCAGAATCCTATCACTAAGAGAAGAACATGTGCCTTTGCTTCAGAGCACAACACGGGAGTGGCTATGACTGAAGAAGAGATGGTTGCTAAGCGTAGAGAGAAATGGCGTATCAAAAAGCGGGAACAGAGAGCAAAGCGTGCTGCAAAGCTGGCCCGGGACCGAGAAGGGAGTCTCGGACAAGGACAGCCTTTATCTGTTGGTATCATGCATGCTTCGTCTCCTACTTACAGTAAGGCCTTGAGAGGAATCGGTCTCAACTCAAATCTTGTATCCCTCAATCAACAGTCGCTGGGAGCAAAATTTAACGGTTCTCGAACAACACAACTACATGTTCAGAGTACAAAACCAAACCATGCATCCTTAACCTCTGGTATTTTGCAGTCATCCTCAAGTAAATCCAAAGTACAGAAATGTGCACATACTCAAAAGAGACGTTGTCAAAACCAAATGAGGAAATCCACCCTTGGTGCTTCCAAAGTTGAGTCTCCCGAGGATCGCCATGCCAGGCAGAAAGAATACTGGAGAATTAAGAAACGTGAGCAGAGAGCAAGGCTGTCTATGGCATTAAAAGCACGACTGAAGGAACGTGACGCACTAAAGCATCATGGGAGACACACCTACAGCAGTTTCAACCAGGCGTGCGGAGTTGAAGCGAGCAAAACAAGTGCATTTGCAGTTTCCTCAGATACCATTGGTGGTTTTATCAAAGAAGATGGCACGGTGACAGTCACCATTTCTAAGACATCTCCCGAGGCTTCCCTACCTGCAAGTCAAGACATTTCCAATGTGAAATGCATTGGAAATGTAAAACTCCAGGTTCAAGTAAATTCTCCCCTATATTCAGATGCTCCACCAGTCACAAAGCTAGCTTCCGCTCCATTCAACATTTCTAGTAACTGTACTAATGCTCAACAAAACTCTCTAGTAAAGTCTAGGTTAACCAGAGGTGCAGTTATGGGCAGTATGACAGTCACCATCCAGTCTGAAACCCCAACAGAAGAAGGAAGGGTCGCCCGTTTGAGGGAGTATTGGAGGATAAAGAAACGAGAGCAAAGGGCTAGTCGAGCTGCCCGACTTGGGAATGGTCTGCTTAGGTCGAAGGTTTCTGTGTTAAAGCAGAGAGAGCAAAACAAGAAGACAAACCATAGGCAGAGTATTACTTCATCTATCACCACAACAGTTTGTCACTCCTCTACCAGTGCCCCAATACCTATAAAAGAAGAGCATGTCTATCCCACTATACAAGCTGTGTTTTCCATCCCAGAAATTACTCCCTGCATCAGTGTTAATAGCTGCAAAGAATCCTTAGAATCACACATTGAGCCTCCAACAGCTGTGGACCATCATGCCACCACTCTTCAGGCTGTTGCCTCCATGAAAAAGCTCCTGGAGGAATCAGTTTACACACCAGAAGAAAATAATGCCAACGAAATGCATGTTAAGTGTGAAAATGAGCCTCTTCCGTTGACTAAAGATGACCTTTTTAAATCTGAAGATGCAAAGCCAAGTCTTACCTTACAACAAAACGTCTTGTTACAGTGTGACCTCTCAAAAGACACAAGCCTTAAAGATATTGAATTGAGTCCTCAGGCATCAACTTTTGAAAACACCAGTCGTTACAAGACTCATAACGTCTGTCAAGAGGCTACAGATGGAAGTCATGCCATTTCTCCAGTGGCTCTGCAACCTCAGAAGTTCAGTGATGGTGGAGCAGATCCCAAGCAGGCCTGCCCTTCACAGGCCTTGCAAAAGCAGCAGCTTGGTGAAAGTGATGAGCTTCAACGAAAGAGAGAGTATTGGCGGTTAAAGAAGAGACAACAGCGGGCTAGAAAAGCCAACAAAGATGCAACCAAACATGCAGTTCTTCGTAATCTGCCACAGGTGAGTTGCATTGATATTTGAATGTCATGGGAAGTAATTGATAATAATGTGAATTATTAAATGTGTCGCCATATGAACTATTGTGTTTCTCGGATTCCCCAGAAGAAAACACGAAGCACAACTCTCATGCAAGCCATGTCCCAGGACACTTCCACATGCAGACAGATCCCCATTCAGAAAAAAACAAGCAGGTGCACCAAGCCTTCTGGTCCACAAACACAACCTACAGATAAATCAAGATGTGATAGAAGCCAAATAGTGGCAACGCCAAATCCACAAGAAGATCCAGAGGAGGTTATACGTAGAAGACGCATGCAGTGGAGGATCAAGAAACAGGAGCAGAGAGCTAGAAAGGCAGCACGTGAGAGAAAGCTACGCCAGATGATGGTCCCTCCCATGCCCAGCTTTACAGGTAATATTTTTTTAGAGCGTATATATTTATTGGTTTTATTTATGTGCAGTACCATTAAGAAGTTTGGGGTCAGTAAGATATTTTTTTTTTTGGACAGCAAAGATATTTATAATGTTACAAAAGATTTCTGTTTCACATAAATGCTGTTCTTTTGAACTTTTAAAAGGATTCTGAAAAAAAATTATGTAGCACAACAATTTTTTTAACATTGATAGTAAATGTATCTTGTGTAGCAAATCAGCATATTAGAATGATTTCGAAAGGACCTGTTAATTTCAATTCAAGTTTATTTGTATACCGCCTTCACAATACAAATCGTTGCAAAGCAGCTTTATAGAAAATTAAGTTTCTACAGTATACTCATGTGACAGTAAAGACTGGAGAAATGACTGCTGAAAATTCAGCTTTGCCATCACAGGAATAAAATTATTTTACATAATTATATGAAAAAGAAAACTGTTATTTTATATTGTGATAATACTTTACAATATTACTGTTTTTACTGTATTTTTAATCAAATGAATGCAGCCTTGGTGTGCGTAAGAGACTTACCAACCCCAAATTTTTGAAAAGTAATGTAACTACAGACAGAGAAAAGGCCCCAAATAAAAGCACAATCATTTCAAAACACTGTGAGCAGTAACACCCCCCTCATTTACAGATTGTTCTAAAACAGACCACAGTGCAGCACCACTGTGAGTTTGAGTGGGACTGCGATACCCACACAGTGCAACCCACTGATCATGCAGTTGTTTACTCGTGTGACAGATCTGTTTAACCAGTTTGTGATTTGCACAGTGCTGTGCAAACTGATCTGATCTTCACTATCAGTGGCTCATTCATCTAAACGGATCATCATTTACCAATCCCTATGTTGTTTCACACCTGTATGACTTTGTTTCTTCTACGGAACACAAAAAAAGAGAGATTTTGCAGGATGTTTCAACTGTTTTTGCTCATACAAAGTCAATAGGGTCCAAAACACTGACCACTGACTTTCATTATATGGGGGGGAAAAAAATTTCAAACTAGCTTATGTGTTCCACAGAAGAAAGAAAGTCATACAGGTTTGGAATTACATGAAGTCGAGTTTATACTGAGAACCAAACATCACAGTATACCAAAACGCTGTAATAATAACACTACATGCTTTATGTCCCCTGGGGGCCCCAGCTTTATCTCGGCACCAGAAATTCACAGACAAATGGGGGTAGGTTCTTTTCAATTGGAGCAGTGTTCACAGGGCCCCATGTGGGGCCCCAGCCATACCTCAGCACTAGAATATCACAGAAACATTTTGGAGGCCTCTTTTGACTTGTGGCAGTGTACAGAAGCCCTGTGTAGGCCCCCGGTGCCTCCAGGCATATCTGTGCATCAGCATACTGTAGGGACATGCAAAACATAGGGAAAAAAAATTAGGACAACGTGATGGTGGAGAGTTTTGTAATTGATTAGGTGTCAAATAATGAAAGAAGTTTTTCTTCAAAATACATTTCTGAAACAAGCATGTAAAAGATTTGAAAATTTTATTTTAGCATATAAGATCAGCAGCCTTCTCACGGCTTGCTGCTTTTAGATTACTTATACTTTAGATGAAGATGGTGAGATGCCAGTTTTTATACCAATTAACTGAATATTTTCATTGTTCCTTTCTCCAGTTTCTCAAATGATTGAACCCCCTCAGAATGGATTTAAGGGTTAAACTGTGTAATTATTTTAGGTTAAAAATGCCATGGCAGAAACATCTGAATTTGGTTTGTCCAATTAAGTAGCACTTTCTCAGATTGTTTGAGAATTGTTGTCATCTACCCAGCCTCAAGTCACTCAGAGCATTCACTCTTACGGAACTTAAAGCTGTTTTTTTGGGGGGGGGGGGGTTCATCCTTTGGTCAAATGAGCTACAGCTCTAGTGATTAGTTGTTGCCAGTTGCTACATAGTTAATGTACACTATCCTTACTTTTTTTCCTTAATCTTCCCAGAGGTCGAACCTCCCAGTCCGGCTGCTCAGTTCCGTAGTTTTCAGAGTAAGTGAAATTTGTAATACTATTTTAGAATTTCTGTATTTATTTGATACTGTAAAAACTGTAATATTGTCAAATATGATTACAGTTTAAAATAACTATTTTCTATGTTAATATTTTTTTTTAATGTAATTTATTCCTGTGATAGCAAAGCTGAATTTTCAGTAGCCATTCTTCACTGTCACACGACCCTACAGAAATCATATTAATATGCTGAAAAGACATTAATGTTGGCTTCTTTTCCAGTGTAACTTTAGAAGACCAACTTGGCTACTTTGCTGAACCATGTCAACCTGCACTCAAAGGTTATTTTTAATGAATTTTCTAACACACTTTACCAAACATTTTAAGTGACTATTTGTTTACTGGTATTACCAACATCTTCTGTTTGAAGAGGAGTCAAGCTTTGCACCAAATGATGCAATGGAGGGACCTTTATCACAGGCAGAGTGGAGAAATGTCTACCTCATGGACTTTGATCCTGTCAACCCTTTGTTGGTGTGTATGGTTTGTGGAGAGCAGCAGTACTCTGTGAGTGTGGAAGGCGTCAAGGCTCACATTGAGGAGGCGCATCCTGATACACTATCATTGGGAGACCTTGAACATCAAGGCTTTCTCGAAGCCTGGGATAAACAGGTGGCAGTCCGAGAGCACTTCATCACCCACCAGCTTCAACAGCGATGCAGAGCTTCTACAGGTAACAGGGAAATCTGCATTCAGCCTGGCTTTGAAAATACAAAATAATTGATTTTATAAATCATTTTTTCAGAACGGAATTTAACCTGCCCGGTCAAAATTGAAGCTAAGGTCGTGGCCAACGACTTTGAGTGAACTGATGGGTGACTGACAGACATGACCATGTCTTGTTCTGATGGCCATCTAGTTGATGAGGTCTTCGCAGGGGATCTGTATCTGTGGCTCATCTAGTTGACGTGGTCTCCGCTGACGTTCACTAAAACCTAACTTCATGCCTTAATGATTTAAGATTCTGTTTTCTTACATTTTCTTTGTAAGTTCCATCAGTCACGTAAGAGATCAATATCAAAATGTTGATTCACCCTTTTTTCATTACTGAGCCTCATTAACTGTATGTTTACATTCTGGTAATACTCCAAACAGTGCATTTACAGAACCTGTAAATCAGGTTACAAAATAAGATCCATCTATAAAAACGTTAACACACAAACAACTGGCATGTTATTCTGTAATCTAAAGAACTGCATTTTGATTTTGTATTTCCAGTATTTATTTCTGTACAGTTTATGCACTTTTCAAAACGTTTTGCAATACATTTTCTTTTTGTAATTGTTACACTGCATAATGTATATATTATTTCGATTATTTATAAAATATAATTTTTATTTTGTACTTTGACTTATTTTGACTCATAATGTTTTTTTTGTTTGTTTCCACTTAAGAATTTGTCTTGAATAGACCTCCTTCTTCAGTTTATAAAGTACTATAGAATCAAATGTAATTCATATCTACCATAATTTGAACTTCCTTGTAGTTAATTACTAGTTAACCTTCTAAATGATCTGAGAGTGTGGTGTTAATGTTTGGTTATACACAGACCACATGCTTGAAGAAAAAAAAGCACAAGGATGTGAATCATCACATATTATATGTAGTTTAGCAAACATTTACACCTAGGATAAGTAAAACGTTTAATTATGATTCCCTCTTCAGTCCACTTCTGTTTTAGATCAAATCTTTTAAATAAATAAAACCTTTTGCACACTTTGTTTGCTTGTCTGTAACTTAAAATGTTAATTCACTTATACAATTTAGCATTATATGCTCCTTTTTATGACAGATTGATTGCATAGAGATTTGGCTATAATATAGGTCTACTTTTGCTTAGAATGGTGAAACTAAAATTGTTCTGATCTACTTATCAACTTAAAACAATCATTATTATTATTATAGTACAAAATGTCCACGAAATCAAAATATCGGAGAAATTTATGTTTTATTGCACTGCCAAATCAGTTTATGGCATATTTACACATCATAGAGCAACTCCGCATACTGTAGACAGATCTCAACTCAAAAATAGTGTGTTATAGACCAGACATAAATCATTATCTGGTAACTAAATTAAATATAAGGTTCATCATATTAGCTTGATAATCGTCTTCATAAAACGCACATCCATTGGCATGGCTCTCACTGTTTCACTCTTTGTGAGAGTAGTGGCTCCTCCTCGATAATTTGTTCTGTTTCAACCTCCTGCTCAGGGGTTTGCTGAGCACCCGACGAGGTTTGCAGTTCTCTGGGTCCAGAATCCAGACGGAACACTGTAGGGATCTGGCCTAATATGGGACAGGTCTCCTGTAGACCAGAAATCCACTGAGACAGAGTAGCCTGGTCTCCCTGACCAGCCATACACATGGCGTAAACCGGCCCCTCTTCCACTGCAGGATCAAATGAACAGACATCATTGCATGTGTCTGGTGATATGCAAACCATTTTATTCAAACCATGTTGACAAAGCAATACGAGTCTCACCATCATCCACACTGAAACTGAAATCATCACCCATGTCTCTTTCCAGGTCCAGCTCCACTCGCTGAGGGTAGAAGAGACTCTGCTCTGGACCAATCATCTCAAGGTCAAACTCTTCCTCAACCTATAGGAAAAGAAGATTCCAATACATAATCTGGAATGCAGATTCTTTAAGAATGAAGTCTTCATTTATTTATTAGTTATTGTTGTATTCTTGAAAGTATTACACTACTAAGTTTGGAATAATTAAGATTTATTTGATCAAAAATATAGTAAAACAGTAACATTGTGAATAACTGGTATTTATTGTAGTTGAATTTTCAGCAGCCATTACTCTAGTTTTCAATGTCACATGATCCTTCAGAAATCATTCTGATATGTTGACTTTCATGAAATGCCATCATTAGCCCAGTTACTGTACCTTTTCCTCAGGCGGTATAGGGTCTGCCCTGAGTAGGTAATAATGAACACAAGTCTTTCTGAGCCACAGTGGAAACGGGCCTTCGACAAACACAGGCCTGCAGGAATTGTGTTTGGCCAAAGGACGCTGATACTGACTTTGAATCTTATAACATAACATGTGTTTTGTTTTGCTTAATTCATTTCACAAACAGTCACCAAAATCCTTTTTAGCCCAATAATCATTTAAAAAAAAAAAAAAAAAAAAAGTGGTCCAATCAAATAAACACAAAAAAAAAAAAAACAAAAAAATAAATTTAAATATTTCTGGTTAAATACTGCACAAGTTGGATAGTATTTGTAAAGCACTCCAAACAAGCATTTTGTGTTTACAAACTGAGTTCTTATTATTTTCTGTGGTACAGATGATAAACAGTTAACCCAGAATATTCCTGAAGTTCAATTGTCAGTAATGGTAAAAGCTACATACCTACAATATGGGGACGCATAACTTCTTCACCAGGCTCTGTGATGTCTGTTGACGGATACTGCAATGTGTGAAATAAAGCACATTTCTCAGACTGGAAAGCCTTTATTTCCAGATACAGTAAATACACACAACACATTGACAAGTCTGAGTGTGTATGTATGTACAGTGGGGAAAAAAATTATTTAGTCAGCCACCAATTTTGCAATTTCTCCCACTTAAAAAGATGATAGAGGCCTGTAATTTTCATCATAGGTTTACCTCAACTATGAGAGACAAAATGAGAAAAAAAATCCAGAAAATCACATTGTAGGAATTTACAGAATTTATTTGCAAATTATGGTGGAAAATAAGTATTTGGTCAATAACAACATTTCATCTCAATACTTCGTTATATACCCTTTGTTGGCAATGACAGAGGTCGAACGTTTTCTGTAAGTCTTCACAAGTTTTTCACACACTGTTGCTGGTATTTTGCCCATTCCTCCATGCAGATCTCCTCTAGAGCAGAAATGTTTTGGGGCTGTCGCTGGGCAACATGGATTTTCAGCTCCCTCCAAAGATTTTCTATGGGGTTGAGATCTGGAGACTGGCTAGGCCACTCCAGGACCTTGAAATGCTTCTTACGAAGCCACTCCTTCGTTGCCCGGGCGGTGTGTTTGGGATCATTGTCATGCTGAAAGACCCAGCACGTTTCATCTTCAATGCCCTTGCTGATGATGGAAGGAGGTTTTCACTTAAAATCTCACGATACATGGCCCCATTTATTATTTCGTTTACACGGATCAGTCGTTCTGGTTCCTTTGCAGAAAAACAGCCCCAAAGCCTGATGTTTCCACCCCCATGCTTCACAGTAGGTATGGTGTTCGTTGGATGCAACTCAGCATTCTACAACGAATCACTCCACCTCAAACACGACAAGTTGAGTTTTTACCAAAAATTTCTATTTTGGTTTCATCTGACCATATGACATTCTCAAAATCCTCTTCTGGATCATCCAAATGCTCTTTAGCAAACTTCAGATGGGCCTGGACATTTACTGGCTTAAGCAGGGGGACACGTCTTGCACTGCAGGATTTGAGTCCCTGGCGTTGCAGTGTGTTACTGATGGTAGCCTTTTTTACTTTGGTCCCAGCTCTCTGCAGGTCGTTCACTAGGTCCCCCCGTGTGTTTCTGGGATTTTTGCTCACAGTTCTTGTTATCATTTTGACCCCACGGGGTGAGATGTTGTGTGGAGCCTCAGATCGAGGGAGATTATCAGTGGTTTGTATGTCTTCCATTTTCTAATAATTGCTCCCACAGTTGATTTCTTCACACCAAGCTGCTTACCTATTGCCGATTCAGTCTTCCCAGCCTGGTGCAGTTCTACAATTTTGTTTCTGGTGTCCTTGGACAGCTCTTTGGTCTTGGCCATGGTGGAGTTTGGAGTGTGACTGTTTGAGGTTGTGGACAGGTGCCTTTTATACTGATAACGATTTCAAACAGATGCCATTAATACAGGTATCCAGTGGAGGACAGAGGAGCCTCTTAAAGAAGAAGTTACAGGTCTGTGAGAGCCAGAATCTTGCTTGTTTGTAGGTGACCAAATACTTTATTTTACCGAGGAATTTACCAATTAATTCTTTAAAAATCCTACATGTGATTTTCTGGATTTTTTTTTCTCATTATGTCTCTCATAGTTGAGGTATACCTATGAAAATTACAGGCCTCTCTCATCTTTTAAGTGGGAGAACTTGCACAATTGGTGACTGACTAAATACTCTTTTGCCCCACTGTATATATATATGTACGATGCACATATTTTTTACTTATAATATATCTCATATTACTATAATTAAAAAAAATGTACATATTATTTCACATTTCAAATGAACTTTATACTTTTTAGAATATAATATTATATTTAAAATAATTTATTTCAGCAAAACATTTTTTTAATGTTTCTTATCATGAAAAAATGGGTACTCAAAGTTGTCCGCCACAACATAATAATGCAGCACAACTGTTTTTCAACCTCATAATAATAAGAATAACACCCCAATCAGCTGCAGGAGTAGAATGATTTCTGAAAGGATCATGTAACACTGAAAATACGAGTAATGGCTGATGAAAAATCAGCTTTGCATCACAAAAATAAATTACATTTTAAATATATTAAAGGGGTCATTTGTTGCGATTTCAAGTTTTTCTTTCTCTTGGAGTGTTACAAGCTGATTGTGCATAGTTAAGATCCCTGAAGTTGCAAAGACTAAAAGTCTCAAAACCAAAGAGATATTCTTTATCAAAGTTAAGACTCTGCCACGGCCCCCCTAAAACGGCTCGTTCTAACAAACCCCCACATATCTACCTCACTATGTAAAAATATTAGCATAATGCCGCCCAAATGTAACGCAAAGAAAGAAGGCGTGTTTCAGTAACCGCAGTTAGTGTTGAAGCAGTATGTCAGGGAGACGCTGTGTTTCAGTTTGAAAGCAAAAGCACTTTATTTGGCCAAGTAGATGCATTTAGGAATCTTTAAGATTACTTACAACAGACCAGCAATGCATTTTATGGACAACCGTTTCGTGAATTATGGTAAGGGGCGTTACATTTTTGTTTTTCCGACGAGTGCTTGCGGTGTTCGCCAATCACAATGCACTGGGTCAGCTGGCCAATCCGAGCAGACTGCGCTTGTCAAAGGAGGGGCTTTTGTTGAAAACTATGTTTTTGAGAGAGGCGGGGCATAGAGGACCTCAATAATGTACAGTATTTGAAAAATAATGTGTTTTTTGAACATTAAAGCATGTCAACATATTCTGTTACACCAAATACACAAAATAATGATCTTTAAAAAAGCATCATATGACCCCTTTCAAATAGAAAACAGTTCTTGTATATTGTAATATATTTCAAAATTGGAGTGTTTTACAGTATTTTTAATCAAATAAATGCAGCCTTGGGCCTGAGCAATAAATACTTACTAACCCCAACCTTTGAACGGTCTTGGTCTGCCCTTTTGTGTGATGCTGCTTTAAGTTGTAGATTTAATAGTCACCTGATAGATTGATATTTTGGCATCCAGGTCATCTGCAATCCGGGTAAGACTGAATCGAGCGAGCTCTACTGGGTCACTGGGGAGCACATGTGGGACGGGGAAGGGGTTTGCGTGCTTGAATTTGGGAAACCAGTACATGATACGCTGGTACTTCCTCATAGGATGACTCTTTTCCCCAAATATCTGAGCCAGCAATACCTTGGTCTCTACATTCGGCATGAGACCTGGAAATATTAGGAAGACAAAGAATTGGCAAATCATTAAAGCAATGCATCAGTTTTTCTTTCTCTCCTACAAGAGCGCAAACACACACCATAGATCTCCATCTGCTCCAGCAGCTGTACTCCACACTCTTGCTGCCGTGGGTAGTGGTTAAACATCCTCTGAATGAAGTTCCGTGGAACAAGCACCTCTTTTGGAAACACATCCAGGAGTTTGTTGTAAACAGTAATGTCTCGTTCTACTCCAAATTCTGGCATCTTCTTCAGAGCAGCATAAATAAACTCCACATGGCCTCTTCGTCGAATGTCCTTCTTGCTGAAAACATCCACGACCCTGTTAAAATCCGCCTTGGTCTTTGAGTCTCTAGCAGCTCGCTCAAATAAATCATATGTGTGACTAAACTTTTGTCTTTATTAAGCGTCTCATCTTCAACTGTCTTTTCAAGCTGTGTCTGGCTTGGACGACTCGTGGAGCATACTGCACTGCAGTGGAATGGCCTCAGAAGCTTAAGAAAATCGGACAGAAAAACACAGGGCATTAATACAGGCACACAGTCTATAAAGCAGCATTATTCAGAGGTAAGCAGGTACCTGGCCATAGTTGTGCTGTGATCCAGGGGTTTGCAGATGTGCTCCAGCAGGTAGGATCACTCGCTGTACAGGTTTCCCCAAAAAACGTGCAACGTACCCAATACACTGGATCCGCAACAGATGACGAGGGGCATTCATGATTATGACATCCCAAACCACAGCGGAAGAATTACAAATGTGCTGAAATGAGCCTAGAAAGGAAACGGAAAAATATCAGTGTCAATATAATTTTTATGTAATAATGTATGCAATTGTTTGTACATAATTTATGCAATGTATATCTATCTATTTATCTGTAATAAAATAATGGAATCACATTATTGTTAGATCTATCTATATATCCATGTTAGAGTAGTGATATAATGCTTAATAATCACATTATTGTTAGATCTATCTATTAAGTAATTAGCAATTAAATTAAATAATGCAATAATTACATTATTGTTAGATTTATCTATATATCCATGTCAGAGTAATTATATATGTGTGTGTGTGTGTGTTCGTAATGAGTGATTATTAGTGCTATAACGCTTAATTAACATTATTGTTACATCCATCCATCCATCTAATTAGCAATTAAATAATGCAATAATCACATTATTGTTACATCTATCTGTCTGTCTATCTATCTACAAAACTGTATCTATCCATCTATCATCTATCATTCTGTCTGCCTGTCTGTCTGTCTATCATCTATCTATATATCTGTCTATCTGTCTGTCTATCTATCTATCTAATCTGTCTGTCTATCTATCTGCTTGTCTATCTGTCTGTCTATCTATCTATCTGCTTGTCTATCTATCTGTCTGTCTGTCTATCTGCTTGTCTATCTGTCTGTCTATCTATCTGCTTGTCTATCTGTCTGTATCTATCTATCTGTCTGTCTATATATAGGTCTGTCTATCTATCTGTCTGTCTATCTGTCTTGTTGTCTATCTGTCTGTCCCTATCTATCTGTCGGTCTTTCTATCTGCTTGTCTTCTATCTATCTACCTGTCTATTCTATCTATCTGTCTGTCTGTCTATCTATCTATCTGTCGGTCTGTCATCTATCTATCTATCTATCATCTACCTGTCTGTCTATCTAGCTATTGTCCTGTCTTCTATCTATCTATCTATCTAATCTGCTGTCTGCTTGTCTATCTTTCTACCCTTTCTGTCTATCTATCTGTCTATATATCTGTCTGTTTTTCTGTCTGTCTGTCTGTCTCTCTCTATCTGTCTGTCTATCTGTCTGTCTGTCTACTGTCTATCTATCTATCTATCTGTCCGTCGCTTTTATCTGTCTAACTGTCTTTCTTTCTGGTCTATCTATCTGTCGGTCCTGTCTAGATATCTATCTGTCTGTCTATCGTCTATCTATCTATCGTCTGTCTGTCTGTCTATCTATTGTCTGTCTGTCTGTCTGTCTATCATTTGTCTGTCTGTCTGTCTATATATCTAACTGTCTGTCTGTCTGTCTATCTATCTACCCCTGTCTCTCTCTCTCTATCTGTCTGTCTGTCTATCATCTAACTGTCCATCTATCTATCTATCTGTCTATCCGTCTGTCTATCTATCTATCTATCTGTCTGTGTCTCTGTCTGTGTCTGTCTGTCATATATCTATCTATATGCCTGTCTGTCTATCTATCTGTCTATCTATCTATCTATCTACTTTCTTCTGTCTATCTATCTACCTATCTATCTCTCTATCTATCTCTCTAATCTATCTCTCTAATCTATCTATCTCATATCTATCTATCTGTCTGTCTGTCTAGTTCTTTCTTTCTGTCTGTCTGTCTATCTATCTTCTGCCTGTCTGTCTGTCTATCTATCTGTCTGACTCTGTCTATCTATCTATCTATCTAACACCTATCTGTCTGTCTGTCTGTCTATATCTATCTTTCTATCTGTCTACTGTCTGTCTCTCTATCGGCTGTCTGTCTGTATCTGTCCTGTCTGTATCTATCTATCTGTATTATCTGTCTATCTACCTATCCTTCTTCTGTCCTGTCCTGTCTGTCCTGTCTATCTACCGTCTGTCTGCGATCTTCCGTCCGATTATTATTTATATCTATCTATCTATCTATCTGTCTGTCTGTCTTCTGTCTGTCTATCTTCTGACTGCCTGCCTGTCTGTCTGTCTGTCTATCATCTATATATCTATCTATCATCTATCTGTCTGTCTATCTATCGTCGGTCTGTCTGTCTGTCTGTCTGTCTATCTGTTTATCTGTCTATCTGTCTGTCTGTCTAATCTATCTATCGGCTCTGTCCTGTCCTGTCCTGTCTATCTATCTGTCTGTCTGTCTGTCAATCTATCTATCTTATCTATCTATCTACCCTGTATCTATCTATCTGTCTTCTGCGGTATCTATCTATCTGTATATCTATCTATCTATCTTTCTATCGTCTGTCTGTCTGTCTATCTATCTACCTGTATGTCTGTCTGTCTATCTATCTACCATCTATCTATCTAACTATCTATCTATATATCTATCTATCTGTCTATCTATCTATCGATCTGTCTGTCTGTCTGTCTATCTATCTGTCTTTATCTGTCTGTCTGTCTATCTATCATCTATCTATCTGTCCATCTATCTATCTATTATCTGTCCTATCTGTTATCTATCTGTCTTTCTGTCTGTCGTCTGTCTGTCTGTCCATCCGTCCGTCTGTCTGTCTGTCTATCTATCTGTCTGTATCTATCTGTATCTATCTATCTATCATCTATCTATCGATCTGTCTGGCTGTCTATCTTATCTATCTTATCTATCTTGTCTGTCTGTCTGTCTACTGTCTGTCTATCTATCTATATCTATCTATCTGTATCTATCTGTCTATATCTACTGTCTGTCTGTCTGTCTGGTCTGTCTGTCTGTCTGTCTGTCTGTCCGTCTATCTATCTGTCTGTCTACCTATCATCTATCTATCTATCTACCTACCTATATCTATCTATCCATCTTGTTTATCTCATCTGGCGTCTGTCGTCTATCTAATCATCTATTTATCTGTCCGTCTGTCTGTCTATCTATCTGCTTGTCTATTTGTCTGCCTATCTATATAGCTGTATGTCTTCTGTCCTATCTATCTTCTGTCTATCTACCTGTCCTATCATCTATCGCTTGTCTGGTCTTCTAATCTATCTTCTGTCCGGTCTATCTTACTGTCTCTCTCTAACTGTCCTGTCTGTCTGTCTGTCGTCTATCTTCTATCTTTCTATCTATCTATCTGTCTGTCTGTCTGTCTGTCTTTTCTTTCTGTCTGTCTGTCTGTCTGTCCTATCTATCTGTCTGTCTCTATCTCTCTACCTGTCTTTCTTTCTGTCTGTCTGTCTATCTATCTTCTATCTGTCTGTCCTGCTTGTCTATCCTGTCTACCTTTTGGGTAATTCTGTCGGTCTGTCTATCTCTCTATCGCTGTCTGTCTATCTATCTACCTGTCTGTCTGTCTGTCTAGCCATCTATCTATCGTCTGTCTATCTATCTATCTATCTGTTTGTCTGTCTGTCTGTCTGTCTTTTTGTTTGTCTGTCTGTCTGTCTGTCTCCTGTCTATCTATCTGTCTGTCTGTCTGTCCCTATCTATCTACCGGTTCTGTCTATCCTGTCTGTCCTGTTCTGTCTATCTAGTCTATCTAATACTACTGTCGTCTGTCTATCTCTCTATCGTCTGTCTTCTATCTATCCTGTCTGTCCTATCTATCTAACGTCTGTCTGTCTATCTAGCTATCTATCTGTCTGTCTGGTCTACTATCTATTTGTCTGTCTGTCTGTCCTATCTATCTGTCTGTATATCTATCTATCTGTCTGTCTGTCTATCTATCTGTCTGTCTGTTTGTTTGTCTGTCTGTCTGTTTGTCTGTCTGTATCTATCTATCTATCTGTATCTATCTGTCTATCTATTCTGTCTGTCTGTCTGTATCTATCTATCTGTATCTATCTATCTATCTATCTATGTATCTGTCTGTCTGTTTACCTGTCTGTCTGTCTATCTGTCTGTCTATTTATCTATCTATCTGTCTATCTAGCTATCTATCTATCTATCTTCTGTCTGTCTGTCTGTCTATCTTTTTATCTATCTATCTATCTATCTATGTAGGTCTGTCTGTCTCTGTCTGTTTGTTTGTCTGTCTGTATCTATCTATCTATCTGTATCTATCTGTCTCGCTTTTTTATCTATCTGTCTGTCTGTCTGTCCTGTCTGTCTGTCTGTCTGTCTCTCATCTGTCTGTCTGTCTGTCTATCTATCTGTCTGTATCTATCTATCTGTATCTATCTGTCTGTCTGTCTGTCTGTCTGTCTGTCCTGTCTGTCTGTCTGTCTGTCTCTCAATCAATCTGTCTGTCTGTCTATCATCAATCTATCAATCTATCTATCTATCTATCTGTATCTGTCTGTCTGTCTGTCTGTTGTCCTTCTGTCTGTCGGTCTGTCTATCTATCTGTCTATCTATCTATCTTCTGTCTATCTATCTATCCATCTGTCCATCCATCTATCTATCTATCTTTCTGTCTGTCTGTTTGTCTGTCTGTCTATCTGTCTATCTATATATCTACTGTCTGTCTGTCTGTCTGTCTGTCTATCTATCTATCTTCGGTCCTGGTCTGTTTCCTATCATCGCTTGTCTAGTTGTCTGTCTATCTATAATAGCTGTATGTCTGTCTGTCTATGTCTGTCTGTCTATCTACCTGTCTATCTATCTATCTGCTTGTCTATCTATCTATCTATCTATCCATATATCTATCTATCTATCTATCTATATGTCTTGCTGTCTGTCCCTGTCTGTCTTTCTGTCTATCTATCTATCTATTTATCGTCTGTCTGTCTATCTGCTGTCTAGTTGGCTGTCTAGCTAGATAGCTGTATGTCTGTTTGTCTGTCTGTCTGTCTGTTTATCTACCTGTCTATCTATCTATCTGCTTGTCTGTCTATCTATCTATCTGCTCCTGTCTGTCCTATCTACCTGTCTCTCTCTATCTGTCTGTCTATCTATCTATCAATCTATCATCTATCCATCTGTCTGTCTGTCTGTCTGTTGTTCTGTCTATCTATCTGTCCGTCTATCTATCTGTCTGTCTGTCTATCTATCTACCTGTCTCTCTCGCTCTGTCTGTCTATCTGTCTGTCTATCTTTCTATCTATCTATCTTCTGTCTGTCTATCATCTATCTTCTGTCTTTTTGTCTGTCTGTCTATCTATCTGTCTGTCCATCCCTCTATCTATCTATCTGTCCCCCTGTCGTCTATCTATCTACCTTCCTTCCTGTCTATCTCTCTATCTATCTGTATGTCTATGTCTGTCTGTCTGTCTATCTACCTGTCTCTCTCTATCTGTCTGTCTGTCTATCGGTCTGTCTGGTCTATCTACTGTCTGTCTGTCTGTCTATCTATCGTCTGTCGTCTATCTATCTACTGTCTGTCTATCTATCTATCTATCTGTCTGTCTGTTTGTCTATCTATCTGTCTGTCTATCTATCGATCTATCGTATCTGTCTGTCTGTCTGTCTGTCTATCTAATCTATCTATCTGTCTATCTGTCTGTCTATCTATCTATTTGTCTGTCTGTCTGTCTGTCTATCTACTGTCTGATCTATCTATCTGTCTGTCTGTCTGGCTGTCATCTATCTATCTATCTATCTGTCTATCTATCCAATATCTCTATCTATCTATCTATCTGTATCTATCTGTCAATCTGTCTGTCCTGTCTGTATCCTATCTTTCTATCTATCTTTCTCTCTATCTATCTGTCTGTCTGTCTGTCTGTCTGTCTATCCTATCATACCTGTCTTCTGCTGTCTGTCCCTGTCTATCTATTTATCTATCGTCTATCTAGCTTTATCTATCTAATCTATCTATCATCGTCTGTCCTGTCTGGTCCTGTCTTTCTGGTTATCTATCCTAGCTTCTTCTGTCTGTCTGTCTGTTGTCTGTACTATCTACTGTCTTTCTATCTATCTATCTGGTCTGTATCTATCTATCTGTGTATCTATCTGTCTATCTGTTTATCTATCTGTCTGGCTGTCTGTCTGTCTATCTTCTATCTGGCTGTCTGTCGATCTATCTGGCTGTATCATCTTGTCTGTCTATCTGTCTGTCTATCTGTTTATCTATCTGTCTGTCTGTCTGTCTGTCTATCTATCTATTTATCTGTCTGTCTGTCTGTCTGTCTATCTATCTGTCTGTCTATCTATCTATCTGTCTGTATCTATCAATCTGTCTGTCTGTCTGTCCATCTGTCTGCTTCGTCTGTCTGTCTATGTCTATCTATCTATGTCTGTCTGTCTATTTCTGTCTGTCTGTCTATCTATCTGTCTGCCTATCTATCTATCTATCTATCTGTCTATCTGTCTATCTATCTATCTATCTATCGTCTGTCTGTCTGTCTATCTATCTATCTATTTATCTGTCTGTCTGTCTGTCTATCTATCTGCTTGTCTATTTGTCTGTCTATCTATATAGCTGTATGTCTGTCTGTCTATCTATCTGTCTGTCTATCTACCTGTCTATCTATCTATCTGCTTGTCTATCTATCTATCTATCTATCTATCTGTCTGTCTGTCTGTCTGCTGTCCTGTCCTGTCCTGTCCTGTCTTTCTGTCCCTGGTCTGTCGTCTTTACTTCCTGTCCGTACCGTCCCCGCCGTTCACGTCCGTCCGTCCGTCCGTCCGTCTTTGAGTAATTAGTCATTTATAATACAATATGAATCTTCAGAGTAATTATAATGTAATGATAATCACTTTGTGACATTTACTACTGCATTGTTCTGTAAATGTAATAATGCTATAAAATAAAATAATCAAATACTTTAGAGAAATGCGAAATAACACTTTGTCAAGCAATACTCACGATCACTCACTCCACTCAGATCTCATTCTGCTGTCAAGTCCTTCAAACACGCACCGGCTCGTTTCCTGGTGCATCGTCTTTCAACTTCCCCCAGACACGCTACGAAGAACGTTACGCTCGCGTTGGTTCCGGTGTTCCGGCGAATTCAGTTTCCCTGTTTCCCCCTCACAGCGCCTGCGCAACTTCGCAGTGTTGCCAAGTCCGCGGTTTTCCAGCGGTAGTTTTTAGTAGCAATTGGGTGTTTCTTTTTTAAATATCCTGGCAACCCTGAAACTTCAGTACTAAAATCATGACGTCATGATTTCGCCCCGGCTAAGCAAGTCAGCTTGTGGTGGTTTTGCTGTCTTTCTGCAAGCAACGTTCATTTCACCATGTTATTTAGATCATTTGTAATTAAATACGTATTCATGTACATGACGTCCTGTTCAATCGCAACATAGAGTCAGATTTCCCTGCTAATTCTAACTTTTTCCTGTTTTATTAAGTGTAACACCATACATTACAATTAGACCGTTTTCCATCTCCTCTCGTTATGGTCATTCTTTTGTTCGACGCACCATATTTCCATTGTGTGTTTTTGTTGTTGTGTGTGTGTGTGTGTTTCTGTTAAACAACTTAAGCCTTGTTGAAATAATAACAAATAAACTATATTGCACAGTGACTAGTCTCTCTTTTATTATTTTAGGTAACGCAGAGTGATGCTCCTGATGTGTTTTTAAAATAGCATAATTACGTCTAACCACTTTTATCTGCAGAACACTTTACACTGAAAACACAGGGGGAACAGATTTTTCCAGAGGCCTGAGAAAAATGGTTCCCTCCCAGTATATTACCTTCTGAGGATTTCTAGATTCAAGATTTGTATTTGTCGCATACATGGTTATATAGAGAATATATGACCAGCAGTGAAATGTAAGTCAGGTCCGCTCCATGGACAGTGCAATTATTAAAGAATACAAACACAAGAAAATTATGTATAAATATAGGTATGGATTTTTTTTAATGCACAGGACAGTATACTGTAGACTTAATAAATATTGAGATGAGCAGGAATGTACAAGAAAAGAATGTTCAAACAGGTTATATACAGGATTTATAACACAATACAGTGATACTGGTTATGTTTTTCAATGTCATAATTATGTCTAACCACTTTCATCTGCAGAACAGTGTTTTTACATTGAAAACACAGGGGGAACAGATTTACCTGGATGCAGCATTTTTTTTATTGTCTAGATATTAATTTGTCATTTAAGTTGGCAACATGAATTAAAGGATTAAAAAAATAATAATTACAATTATTATTATTTTTAAATTCATTTAATAAAAGCTTGTTTAAGAGGATTTGTTTTTTTATATTACTGTGACTTAATTAATAAATGTGACAATAAATTATGCTTATATACTCTTTTATAGAAGATTTAAATGATCTCTGTCATTTTTGTGGATTACGCAACGACCCAAGTGATTCACACGTAACACCTGCTTGGTTTGGGGACTTTTTATTTTATTTTTAAAATTAAACCTAGTATTATCTTATGTTTGGTCCTTGCTAAATTGGCAGTTGTTACAGATTATTGCAATCTAATTTTGAGACAGTTATGGTTATTTAACATATTGTATGATCTTTCAGATTACCTGTGATGGATGTGACAGGTGGTACCACCAGTCATGTGTTGGCAACCCACCAGTCAATAAAGAATATTATTGCCCCTTGTCTATTATCTGAGTCAGTATATAACGGAAATTTTGTAAATAGTTTTTGCTTGGTTTTCAAAATTGCACTTGGATTGTATATTTTAGTTTGTATGGTTTAAAAATTGCATTTCTGTTGTACTGTATTGTACTGTTGTATTTTTAAAAAGTGATTAATTTATTTTTGATTGTGTTTTCCCATTGTTTAAACTTGTGCACTCACGGTTAACATTAAAAAGGCCAGAACGTTTTGAAATTGTGTAGTTTTGTGAAAAAAACAAAAAAAAAGTGTATCTTTTAAGATATGTTCCCCCTGTGTGTTTCGTGTTTTAGTTTACGGCACTATTCTGCGATAAATGTTGCTAGAACATAATTATGACATTAAAAAAAAAGGGGGGGGGGGGGGTCAATTTTCTCAGGCCTCTGGAAAAATCTGTTCCCCCTGTGTTTTCAGTGTAGTGTTCTGCAGATAAAAGTGGTTAGACAATGACATTTTAAAAACACATCAGGAGCATCACTCTGAGTTACCTAAAATAATAAAAGAGAGACTAGTCATTGTGCAATATAGTTTATTTGTTATTATTTCGACAAGGCTCAAGTTGTTTAACAGAAACACACACACACTAACAACAACAATAACAATACAATGGAAATGGGCGTCTGAACAAAAGAATGCCCCTAACGAAGGAATTGAACTGTCTAACTGTAATGTATGGTGTTACACTTCATAAAACAGGAAAAAGTTAGAATTAGCAGGGAAATCTGACTCTATGTTGCGATTGAACAGGACGTCATGTACATGAATACCTATTTAATTACAAATGATCTAAATAACATGGTGAAATGTTGCTTGCTGAGACAGAAAACCACTTTAAGCTGACTTGCTTAGCCGGGGCGAGATCATGACGTCATGATTTTAGTACTGAAGTTTCAGGGTTGCCAGGATATTTAAAAAAGAAACACCCAATTGCTACTAAAAACTACCGCTGGAAAACCGCGGACTTGGCAACACTGCGAAGTTGCGCAGGCGCTGTGAGGGGGAAACAGGGAAACTGAATTCGCCGGAACACCGGGCTGGGTGTATTATTCACAACATCAGCGCTAGATGGCAGAGAGGTATTGGATGAAAACTGCAGCTGTAGCTGTCAAACTTCTGTTTTTACTTTATCTTTAACCGGGGTTTGGGAGGAGGCATCTAGCGCGACGTATTTCAGTTTGGCTTCGTGCAGTTAGAAGGGAAAATCAGAGCTCGCACGCTCTCAATCAACTGTGCATGGACGCGGTTCCTGGAGTAAATCTAGCCCGTGAGTTCTTGCCTCATGCGAGAGAGAGGCTCGCTGCTCATTTCCTGGATTCGTGATTTTACAGTTACAACAGCTTCTGCAATCCCCAGTGGCACCTCCACAGCTCTCGGCAATGCTGTTGACAGCACATGTAGAGATATGCATTGCGTTTCTGCCAGTGGGATATACTAATACAAAACAGTATTTGAGAGATCTGTAAGGTGTAAAGTGTTCGACTCGGACATGGACGGATCTACGAATAGTCTCGGTGAGTTGATAAATACGGTTGGTCTTGTCACTTACTACGTTTATGTCTATGAAATATAAATATAAACGATAAACTAGTGAAGTTTATTGTTGTAGAACCAACTAACTAGTTGTAGCAAAACGTTTTTTTTCTGAGTATGAATTTGTAATTGCGCCAGTGAAACCAGTCTATTATCTATGTGTAGTTTAGTTTACTGTCAAAAAGTTTTACAACTTATTTAACTAAGTATTTTGAAGTTTGCAACCTCCCCAGCATATGCTGGTTAGGTATGTTTAAGCATGGCAGCTGGTTTGAGCTGGTCCTTAGCTGTTCCTAAACTTGTTTTCCACACATGACCAGCATAAACCAGCAAAGGACTAGCTTAAACCAGCAAATGACCAGCTTAAATCAGCAAATGACCAGCATAAACCAGCATCCCAGCGTACCTAACCTGGGTATATGCTGTTTTTTTCAACAGGGTCAGGATGTAACAGACCGTTACTGACACTATTAGACTTCCCTAGCAAAACAAATATTATAGTAACCAAGTTTCTTGCAACATATAGTTACTACAGTTATTGCTGCTGAATTAAAACTGGTAAGTTGATATTATTTTATGATGAGACAGCATTTTAAACAAGCCTAAACTGGTTTTAGCTGGTCTTCTAGCCTGGTCAGACAAACTGGTTGTTAGCTGGGAAGTCTAGATAGCTGAAATAGGCACAAAACTCCTCTAAAACCAGACAGCAGGCCTGCTCAGGATGAGAGACCAATACACTATCTTAGGCTTAAGAGAGAGCACTGATATTAAAAATAAATCAAAATGAAAGCAAATAACTTCTCACCCATATTAATTGATTGTTTTTAAAGTAACAGTCGAAACTGTGGTATTGTGTAGGAAATGTTTGTTAACCTGGTAAATATCTGGAAAAGCTGTTTGTAATTTAACGCTCAAAAGGTTGTTTGTTAGTCCTCAGGAGATATGCAGCCATTTGTGGACTATTGGATATCAAATTAATAAATCTGTTGTTCTATACATTTTGTTAGCATGTTTAAGTTTTATTGTCATGCAGACTTCGATGACATGCCCACAACAGGAACACAACCATTTCTGGTCCAACTGTAGGAGCTATCGGACATAATGTGACCTTCCACTGCTCTGCTAACTCTCACCCACCAAGTCAATACAGTTGGATTTTAAACAGCTCAAATGTGGGTGAGGGTCCAGTGTTTACTAGAGCTCTCTCACCGGAAAGTGGCGGACGCTACACCTGCATGGCCTCCAATAACATTACAGGCCGCAGCAGCAATGCATCACTGGAGTTAACTTTAAGATGTGAGTTGTTAGGCAAATAATGGATACTGTATGAATAGTTTATCAGTTTTTTTTTTCAATAGGCAGTTCTTATGTAGAGTCATATGGAAAGTTCATGTTTTCCTAATAAGGGATAGTTCTGTAATCGTTTCCTCACACGGTTCAAACTTGTATGACTTTCTTTCTTATGTTCAACATAAAAGAAGATATTATGAAGAATGTTTCAGTCTGTTTGTCTGTTGCATCATTAGCATTGGGTTCTAACCACACTGGACTGCATTGAGTTTAATTACTATTACCATAAGTGGGAGTAAATGATGACTGAATTTTCATGTAATCTGTCTGAATTTTTTTTCCATCTACATTTCAGATCCAGTCAGCCATGTGATTGTAAATGTGGGGAATCAGCAACCAGTATTCAATCAGTTATTTACACTGACCTGCACTGCTAATGGAGATGTTGAACACATTCAGTGGATGAAGAATGGCATGTTCCTTCATCCTCACAATGGAATCACTTTCTCCAATAACAACTCAATCTTGATCTTCCAAAATATAAATCTCAGTGATGATGGATATTATCAGTGTGAAGCAAGTAATGCTGTCAGCAACATGACTAGCCTGGCCTATGACCTAATGGTCAACTGTGAGTAACTCAGATATGTTTGTAATACGTCCATTGAATTAGTGTTCATGGGAATCATTTTCAATGTATATGGGATCTTTCAGATGGTCCATGGAACACAACAGTTAAAGGCCCAAACATGGCAGAGATGGGGTCCAATGTGACTTTCAACTGTACTGCCATCTCTCGTCCTCATAGTCAATATAGCTGGTTCCACAACATTTCAAAAGTGGGAGATGGTCCAGTGCATGTGACTGCAGCTCTCTCACTAAACAGTAGTGGACACTACACCTGCATGGCCTTCAATAACATCACAGGCCGCAGCAGCAACGCATCACTGGAGTTAACTGTAATTGGTAAGCTATAACTCCTTCCAGTGATGTATTTTCGTCCTTTGAGGATCTTTTTTTAAGCTAATTGTCTTTTCCATCTACATATTTAAAGGGATATGAAAAAGTACATATTGCTTGAATAATAAAGAAATTCTCTGCTAATGTGGTAAATTATACAGGGCATCTTTATGAAAGATTTCTTCAAAGAACTGTCTAATAAGAGCTAGTCGCTCTGTATGTTTTTGCTTCACTAAAAATAACCCAAGAGAACTGTTCCAATAGTCATTTCTAGACATTATTATGCATTACATGGTATTTTTATGGCTTCACATTCAGTACAGACTGCAAACTAATAACCATTCAAAAGAAGATCATTCAAACAAAGATTCATATATAATCACACTACCCTACCACGATGTGAGGGACTAGTCTAATATTATGTACACTCCACAGAACCCATTGCGACAGTGGACGTGATCCCCGATCGCACTATTCCTCTGGCTTCCCAAATCTTTCATCTCACCTGTAATGTGAAGGGACCCTACAACACACTCCACTGGCTTCAAAACAACCAGAATCTCATACCATCAGACAGAGTTACATTCTCAGCAGATAACGCCGTTGTGACCTTCAAAACCTTGCAGACCGCTGACGACGGGAGATACCAGTGCGTCGCTTCAAACGCATTGAAACAGCATGTCAGTCGCCCATATGATCTCGTGGTCATCTGTGAGTAATATAAAACATGTTTAAATTACTTCGATATATATCTGACTTCAAAAGACTTTTTATTTTGCATGAACTAAAGCTCTGTGTGTTTATTGGGCAGTTGGACCACAGAGTGTGCAGATCATTGTACGCCCTGGGATTCCCCCCGTCCTGACATGTCTAGCAGTGTCTCAGCCGCCAGCTGTGTATCACTGGATCTTCGAAAACAACACAGTAGTGGGAAATCAATCTTCTATAGAACTTCCCATTAAGTCTATCTTGGGCAGCAATTACACCTGTGTGGCCAAAAACCCTTTGACCAATGTGACAGTCTACACCAGCCAAGTCGTCAGTTGTGAGCATTAGCCCAAATTCACACACAGCAGTTAACATGCAAAATAAAAGCTAACTGATTGTCAGAGAATGCATTTTCTTGCTGCGTTTTTTGAAGTAACCTAATAAGAGATCATCTCCCCTGTCTTTTCCCCAGATCCCAATGCTGCTGTCAGTGTCCAGGCGTGTGTGATGTTGACGGCTCTCCTCGCTCTGCTGCTCCCTGTGCTGGAAGAATGGCTCTAATACTAATATTGCTGTGAATATGGCATCTGTCTTTGAGGCCTTTATGTAGACTGAATGAGGCTTGTGGTCAAATTTATCACTTAAAAACAGCAAGAATAAAATGACACTGGCAAGATCATGCAGCCCAGATTAGTTTAGTTAATTTTAAAACATATTAAACTTCAAAGACAGATAGAAGCATTTATTAACAGAACACTCTTTTTGGGCAATACAAAGTCTAAAAAAAAAAAAAGGATTACATTTTAATAGTCATACATTTTAATTAATCTTACTACATTATTTACCTATATATTTATTTTCTGAATACTATATATTTGGTGCATTTATTACTGTCTTTAATTGGACAATAATTTTGCACATGAATGCTATACTCTAATTAAATCTGCTGAAATTGATAGAGGCTGGATTCTTTTCTGGATTGTAGCTTTGGTTTTAAGTCTCTTATCTGGAAAAGCTGACATGCACCAAATTCAGGCAAATATAGGCAAATTACATATCCAAATGATCAATTATCCAAATTACATTTCTGTTTGCTTTACAAATGTGTCTTATAGTTCACAATCATTAAATATTTTTCTTAAAATATTATATGCTTCTGTGTGATTAGCGCAAATTTAAATGGTCTTCTGCAATTATTTAAAACTGTAAATGTTTTATATGTTATTTATAAAACTAAATAACAAATTATTCAAATTAATTTCTCTTGTCATCATCATGCTTTATTTTTAAACGCACTTGCATTTCTTTTTCCAATGTGTAAATTTTTTTCCAATTGCAAAATCTGAATGAAGAACATTGAATAGAATAAATGTTATTGAATATAAGAGATACAAAAATAGTTAAGTATACACTACTTAAGATATGGTTTGATAAGTACGTTTAAAATTGTGGGGCGTTTAGTTTGTGAGTATAGTGACTGTGAGTTAGATCGGCATACTGATGCCTTTTTTCTCCTTCCTGTTGCCTCTAGTCAACTGTTGGCATTTTTTATATGGCGAAGTCCCCTTCTTTGGGCACAAAGGTCTCTGCTCTTTGTTGAGGATTGCTGAAAATAAAACAAAAAGGTGTATGTATATGTACAGTATGTGTGTATAAATTATAACAGCAAGAAAAGCTAGTAATTGTTTAGCTTTCTTTTGACTCAGTGTTTCATGACCTGCTATGTTTAACATAACAGACAACATGGGCTGAGTAAATACAGGTTGCATGACTCACTATATTGACGTTGCAGCTCACAGGGACAGTAGTTCTGCTCCAGTGCATTTCTTCTCTCTATGGAAAACAACACGTCAATCAAACTGAGACTCTTCATTTTACACAATAAATACTTTTAAAAAGACTACAATGTACTACATTTGGGCAGTACACACTGTTAGGGAAAATTTCTGAACCAAAACCTACAGCACAACAAGAGACACTTTACTACTGCAGCACATAAAATAAAGTCCTCAAAACAAGTGTTTTCTACAGAATCACAAGGATTGTCAGTAAAGGTTTGTTAAGGTTTAAGACCATTCAAGAGATGTGGGGCTCCTAGTATTGTTGTGACTCATCAAAATGTCATTTTTAAATCATTTGATACAATGGTGAACTCTCTCATGGAGGTTTCAAAAAATGCAACTTTTTGTAACCTTTTGCAAAGAGAAAGAGTACTATCATCCCTTACCAGTACAGTTACATGTCTTGCCCTGTTGCTTGGATTTGACCACTGGAGATTTATCGGAATCTCCAAACTGAGGGTGTGCTGCAACAAATAAGAAACATTAAAACTTCATGTAAATCATACATTTAAGTTAGAATCATGAATTTGTATTACTTTTAAATACAATTTTTGAAATTAGGCTATATTACAAAATTTAACAGTAATAAAACATGTAAAATGTTGGTTTGTAATATGACATAGCATAACAAAATAACACAGCATAAAAACAAAAAACAAACACACAATATCAGAAAATGACACGGTGTAAATGCATTTATATCAATTCATAAAGGTTTTTTTACCTTGACAGTGGATGTTAGTGGCAATCACCACAGCAAAGACCAGCAGAAGTGCCTGGAAGTTCATCGCTATCACCAGAGCTTAGTCAGAAAATGAGAACCGTTGAATGAAGAATGCTTTGAAGTCTTTGAGACTCCTGCTTGTGCTTTTCAAGAGAACTCTGTATTCCAATCTAGGGTTACACAGTATTTATATGACAAAGCTCTGATTTCTGGGGCTCAAAAACAATGTCTGATCTGCCCAACATGGTTAATAGAATTTAGAATGAAGTGTGAATAAAATGTTACGTCTTATCTCTTTTGACTTGACGTGACGTGTGGCCAATTATGGTTACCCATACTAGGAATTAGTGCTCTGGATTTATCCCATCCTAAGTGCCACACACACACCGTGAACACACACCCTGAGCAGTGGGCAGCCATATTGCTGCGACGCCCAGGGAGCAGTTGGGTTTTCGGTATCTTGCTCAAGGACAGCTCAGTCGTGGTATTGAAGGTGGGAAAGAGTGCTGTACATTCACTCCCCCCACCTACAATCTCTCCCAGTACCGAGACTCGAACCCACGACCTTTGGGTTACAAATCCAACTCTCTAACCATTAGTCCACACTTTTGCTGGGACCTGCCAAGATTTGTGATGAGGGCTGCATGCAATTTGGGAAAAGAACGCCATTATTTAGCCTCCTTTGTAATTCAAACTTTGATGACCCCTCACAGATTAATTTATTTTATCACATTTATAATATATATTCAGTTCAAAGGAGACCTATTTGGTCAGGAGCCAAATGTTCTGCATTTGAGTGTTTTATGGGAATCCGTAGTTCAGGTTTCACCTTCAACCTTAGAAGAAATAAATCGTCCCTTCTCTATATAATATGCAGTTACTGCTGCGGCAACAGTAATATGTCATGTTTTTGTGAACAAGAAGACCCTGGGTCAAGCTTGATCAGGACCAAAAAAAAAATTAACAGCTAAATGATATCAAGCATGCACCCCATAATCAATCTTGAATTCACTTAGATTCATTAAACTGAAAAGACATGCTGGTCTCACTAATAGCATTTTATAACTGTTGAACGAAAATGGGAAAAACATCTCGTCTTGGTGAAGAGTTCTGACCTCAACCCAACTGAGATACCTTGGCATCACTAAGAATATGGCTGAAATTAAACCGTTTTATAAAGAAGAATGGTGCAAAATTCCCCAGGACTGCTATGCAGGTATGATTCACATTTGAAGAAAAACATGGAGGTTTTGATATAAAACCGTATTGCATGTTAAGCAAACTGTGAATATCAGTTCAAAGTTACGCAGAAATATCAGTGTCTTGAAGTGAGCTTTCAGATCAGATGGAAGAGAAGAGAAATTGTAAGATGGAAGAGAAATTGGATTCTACCTGTAAATCTACCTGTCGCATGCTGACATAAGACATATTGTGCTAGACATTTGAGCAAATAAAAGTTCTAAAGCACACATGGGTTGTCTCGAAACTCACTGATTTACAGATATCTGGAACTGTAATTCCACCCTTAACAGCCTGACTCACTCAGCATGATGTGTCACTTGACACTCTTTTGTGCACACCATAACATGTCCCAGCCGAGTGTTTTGCAATGCTTATCAGATTGTAGGTGCCAAGAGGTATTTAACATTATTTGTGCAGTGACACTATATCAACCGACTTCAATTCATACAGCTCAAAGAGACCCATCAGACTGACAGTCACTGAAGCATGTTTTCAGAATGAGACTTTAATCACATGGATACACAAATGATTAAAGTAATCTATGAGCACATACTTAATATCTAAAATTAATTAATCTTGGTTTTTTTATGGCTAGTTCAGGCTGTAAAATGTCATGACCCCAAACAATTATATATGAATTTTTTTTTTTTTATTAAATTGATCAGTCATAGTAAAGACATAATTTTAAAATTTCTACACTCTAAAAAATGCGGAGTTAAAAAGGGACAAACCCGCTATTTGGTTGTTTTGACCCAGCGGTTGGGTTGTTTTGAGCAAACACCCCATAGCGGGTTAGTCCGTTTTTAACCCAGCATTTTAGTGTATTTCAAATATTCTTTTTTGAAACATTCAACAAAGAATCCTGAAATGTAAAACATAATGATCAGTCTTCACAAAAATAGCAGCACAACTGTTTTCAACATTGATAGAAACATCAGAATGATTTCTGAAGGATCATGTGACACTGAAGACTGAAGTACTGGCTGCTGAAAACTCAATTTGCCATCACAAGAATAAAATACATTTTAAAACATATTGCTGGGGTTTTTTTGTTATAAATAAATAAATAAATGCAGCCTTGGTGAGCTTAAAAGGTGTCTTTTAAAAGCATTTATAAAAAATCCTACTAACCACAAATTTTTGAACGATAGTTAATATTTCAAATCTTTTTTTGAACAATACCAAAGAGTACTTTCTAAGAACTTGGCAAATGTTTTAAAGGGAAAATTTCCTTTTATCATGGACACTTATATCCTGTCATGACTCATAAACTAAACATTACAAAAGAACATTTAAAATAACTACAAATAAATCCAAAACAGCACATCTGACAGGTTTTCCATGATAATTGTTTATTGCAGCACCAGGCATGACATCTAAACCTCAGACTAGAATCTCAACAAGTCATGAGGAAATGCAATCCCTGGAATCGCCCAAGGCTACTAGAAGATAACAATGTTCACAAAAACCCCTCAGACAAATCAGCACGAACACAAACACCAGGACAAAGCAGCAGCAGAATCATCATACACCACAACATTTAATCATATTCGTCACCATTTGAAAGGGATGGTTTGTTGGTTGTAATACAATACAATTCAACTGTAATACAATTAAAATAAAACCATTGATCGGCTCCTTAGGATTTAAATTCTCTGCTTATTAGAAACTGAGCTATGCACAGACCGTCCAAGCCCATTCCATGTGTTATGAGATTTTAGGATTTCATCCACAGTGTAAATTTTTTAGATACCCCGGTGCATAAAGTTCATATAATTCATCACACACTGGAACATAACACAAAATTAACAATAAAAATATAAAGTAGACATATACGTGGGAGAAAATTACAAAAATAACAAAAATACTGTACAAAATAACTGAAACACTAATTCAGTGTTTATCACAAAGCGTCTAAAACATTACATCTGACGGAATCATTTTAAAGGTACGTAACTTTGTGTAAAGCACCTACCCTTTTCTCAGAAAAGAGCCTGTGGGCATATACTGTGGGAGAAACCAAATGAACCCATATTGTTCCTTTCAACAAATAAACGAGCAGTTGTCAACATCTGAAGGGCTACACTGCATGCTTTCGGGAAAACTGCTGTTTCCTACACAAGGATCACAAGAAATTCTTCAGCAATCAAACCACGACAGCAGCACACAGCCCTTATGTACACTTCAACAACCATTACTCATCAGAGGTCATCCTGAATGTACTAACCATTTTATGTAAAGAGAATAAATCTGACAGAATTTAAAGGGATAGTTGACCCAAAAAATGAAAATTCTGTTGTCATTTACTCACCCTCATTTTGCTATTTCTAACCCTTGTGTGCACTATTTATTCTATGAAACACAGAAGAAAATGCATTTGGGGACAAAAATAGATGAATCATACAATGATTGGAACTACATGAAGAATGACAAGACCATTTTTTTATTTTTGGATGAACTATGCCGTTAAGCTGGTTCTCAACGAACGATAAAATCTATTTTTGTAGTAACAAGGAAGCAGCAATGCCGATTGACAGAAAGCATGTAATATATATATATATATATATAATAGTATTATATAATATATATATATATATATATATAAATAGTAATGCGTTTGTGTCTATTAAATAGTCATTAGTTTTCCTGAAGGTGTTTATATCTCAATAATGCCCTAATTGTAGAGCATAAAGGATGAAACATCCGTTCACGTGCAGGAAAGGGTGTATGCTGTACTGTATTTTGTTTTGCGTTCAGGGAGCATGTTTATCTAACAGGGATTTGATGCGTTCATGTAAGGGCTGGCACACCCTCTGGTAGGCCTGCGGCGTGAGGTGCAGATAATCATACATGTCGCCTGGGATTTCTGGATGTTTGTGAAGTGCGCGACGTCGTTCCTCGTTGAAAAGTCTTGGAAACCCATGTGGTGTGGTTGTTTTCCCCCCCCACGATCGCAGGAATGAGGGGACATGGTAGACAGAGACTACAGTACCAGTCGGTCCTTGACCTATACGCGAATCGCAACACTCCATTACGCTCGCGTACGAAGGTTTGGTGTATCTTTTCCAAGTCTCTGGGCAAGCGCACCCTCTTAGGTTATCAAGGTAATAGAAAAAATTAAGGTACAATTCCATTAGTAGCCAACCAGTCTAGGAACACAGCACGATGACCATTTGAGATAATATACCGTGAATGTGATTACGTGTAAAGTTTGGTTATAGTTCATAGAAAGTATAACTATCTAGACAGTAATGTATGAATCATATCATAGGGGGGTTCATTCTTGTAGTTTAATAACAACAGCTAAACCTTGAGGGTAATACAGTCCAAACTTAATATATAATTTGTGACATCATTCCCCGTACCATTCACTAGCTTGGTGCGTTAGTTGATACTTTTTCTTTCGAGTAACTAAGTTTTTTGGAAATATCTTATTGTTGCACGCAAGGGGCATGCATTTATTTGAATGTCACTAACTACTGTCTGAACTGCCAATAGTTGTGAATATTACACTTAAAAGTTTATAAATGGTTAGAATATTTTTCCTGTTGAGGGCACTGAATTTTTCAGCAGCGTACACAGTATCAGTGTCACCTTCTTTCTTGTATATGCTGCTCACGGACATTTCTTATCATTACACTGTGAGCAACACTGTGCTGTTAAAATATTTTGTTGGAAACTGGATTGCTACAAAGTATTTCTGTCACTTTGACAATTTTTAATGCATCCTTTCTGAATAAAAGCATTAATTTCTTGTTTAAAAAACATTTTCTATTACAGACCCCAACTTTTGAACATTAGTGGCATTATAGTAAATGTATTCATTATTTTCATTTATTATTATGAAATTATTTGAATTATTTAAAAATAATAATATATTGTATAATTTTTTATCTCCTATTTCCTCCCCCTTTACATTTTTTAAAAGGTATTCTGTTGCCCAATTCTCTGCTGCTCAAGTCACAATAGCTATGAACATGGCACTTTGACAACGGGGATGATGAATTTTTGTAATAAAAAATTAACTTATTTTAAAGAATTAAACAATATTGTGACAGAGAGGCAGGAGCTGAGATAACTAACCAATACAAGAGTGTGAGCATGGGGCAGTTTCTGATGGACCACATTGATGATGGCCATGATGCCTCCACAGATCTGTTCTGGGGTGTGACCATGATTATTAGTGCCTACCCACAACACCACCACCTGTATACAAACACACAAAATATTACAATTCTACTTACTCTATTTTTCTACAAGAGGGTCTTCAATATTTGTTTTGTTATTTCCTCTTTAAGATGCCTAAATAGAGTCATTTTCTTTCATGTCCCAACACAAATAAGGGATCCATACACAAATGATTCACTTCTAAGAATAACTGCATATATTTACTGTTTTATATGTACATGTTTAATCTGGCCGTCTTGTATAATTTGAGATACTCCACCTTAATATTTTGAAGCTTGTAAAAAAAAAAAACAAAGAGCTCTAGATAACACTGTTTCATTTTGAGAAAAATCGATCAGCTTGTAAAATGAGAAAACCAAACTCAAATAAAGAATGATTATTATTTAATTAAAGTAACGTCTAAAGTAATGAGAAATGTAATAACTGGTAAAACTCTTAAATAAAATTAATGAAATCAAATCAACCTTTGGGTTGATGTAGTCCAGTTCTCCATTTATGAGTCTCCACAATACATGCTGTGTAGCATCCCCACCAACCCCAAAATTCAGCGCATGGAGAGGAGAAAACAATTTTCGCCAAACCTGCCAACAAACACAAAAACACATAAATATGTGTGCAGTCACTGATATGAATGACAGATATGAAGAATGAAGAAGGAGATGCAGATACTTTGCTATACCTCAAACTCATGCAGAAGCTGGACAAGTGAATCGCCAACAAACAGAACATCAGGCTCTTTTCCTTTACTGTCTGATACAAATCGATTGTGCTGCAAGATGAGAACACATAAAAATGCTATTAAGACTCCCTTTGCATATTAGAGAAGGTACTGGCTAAGTGTTTAAAACAAAGTAATATATAAGCAGCCTAATAGGGACACTAAGGTTGCAAATATATTATTATACAAAAGAAGCACCAGTGACATCCATCGACCATCTCCCTGTATGTCCTGACAGGGGGTGGGTGAGGCTGCAGGGTTAGAATCTTCACTCATCACTTCCTGAGGAGAGACATAGAGGGACATGACAGGTTACATGTTCTCCAAAAGCGTTTCATATGGATCCTCATATTAAACCGTTTAATTTAATCATTTTGAGTACAACGTTGTGTTTTAAGCATACAAAATATTAAAACTCATGATGACCTTTTGACAAGTTGTACTGTAGTTTATGAACTTTGTACGCATCCTATGAAAACCACAAATACAGTAACGTTATTTTTTTTCACAGCTGAATTCGTTTGTTTGGTGCAATTTTTGGATGAAGTTTGCATTGCAGTTAACCTCACAAACAAGCTGCTTATAAATAATAATTGGACGTTTTAATATGTATAAAAGTTAATTTTCTCTAACGTTCTCTTAAGTGCAGTTTACTGTGCAGCTCCCACGGCTAATGTAACATTAGCACTTAGCATGCAGATACCTTCCATTTAGAAGAGCAAGGCCCAATGCGTTAAACACTGCGTAACATCATACTTTTGCATATAAGTATATATAATACATGTTAACACTTATGTCGATTCTTATAAATAAAAGACAGGGAAACTCGTTACCAATAAGTGTTAGCACAGCAGAGCTCTGTGTTCAATCAGTCAGCCAGCGGTCTGCTGCTGCCAAACCCCGGAAGCTGGAATATCGAACCAGGCATTAATAGAAGATCGCCGATAACGGTCGCTCTATAAAATAACATTATACGTTATAAACGCGAAAAGGTTAATTAAATCTCCTTCGTTTTTGATTTACGTAAAACATTCAAACATTACTTAATACCAATCCTCTTGACCGTAGTTTTTTCTTCTTCGCAGAGATCTGCGTTTGACGTCCATCGTTGAAGCACGTTGCCAAGCAACGGAAAGGTAAAACTTAACGGCCTTTGAACTTGAATTACATGCCGATTTTATTTGATGATTTGATATATGTATATATATTTGACAATGAAGAAAGTATTTCAGTTTGAACACAAAAAATGCTGTTCATTTGAGGTATGTTGCTAAATGTTGCCATATGGTGAACCTAAAAGTGCTAGGGGTAACCACAATAAGTATGAGATTGTTACCTTAGACTATTTACCTGAATTATAAATGCATTACAAACATATTTTTTTGTATTTTAATAACTTGTGTTTAATAGTCTTAACATGAAGATGAGCCACCAATCCAGCAAAAGCTTTCCACTTAAACATAACTTCCGGAAGACATCCAATGACCGTCACAGTAGCACAGCCAAGTCTTCATGTCATACAGCCAATGCTGCCTATACCGGCAAATCAGTGAGCTCTAGCAGCATAACAACAGATGTGCATTGCAACTCGTCACATAATGCGAGGCGTCTTAAAACCAGGAAGGAGAGGAATCAGATTCGAGGTCTGGACAGAAACAGGTATCGCCCATGTTCTCAGCACAGCAGAAGAGAAGGCGGTGAGAAAGCACATCGTCCACTGGCTTGCTCTAGAAAAGAGAGGGCATTCACTATGGCATTCATACCCCAGAAGCCAAGCATCATAACTGAAGGACGCCTTACTTCCATCCGAGGTCTTTTCAGCCAAGAGATTAGGTCCATAGATATTGAGAGGCTGGTGAGCGAGCAAATAAAGAGAGACAAGCAGAGAAAAGAGCAAAGAAAACAGTCTGTGATGCACATTACATCACCACTGCCTCCCTCTGTACCTGATTCAGACCTGGACGGCACTCTCTATGAAGTACAGGAACCTCTCCAGGAACCAGAAAATAATACGCCTCCACAAAAATGCAGGAAGAAAAGTGCAAGAGATGAGGGAAAAAACTGTGTTTTTCATACTAATAGAGGAGTTGTATTTATGCGACCATGTAGAGAAGATGGGAAGCATGACAGAAATGCCAACACCAGAAAGGAAGATACAAAAAGCAAAACAAGGCAAGATAGTCTGAGTAGGCCCCCTAGAGAAACCGATCATGTGGTTTTGTCATCCTCAGAAAATGAACCGGTTCACCAGTTATGCTCTACTCCAGCTGAAACTAAGAATAACTCTGATGGTTTTCAAACAGGTAATCTCAAGTCCCATGATGAAGGAAACCAAGAAAATGCTTTTATGAATATTCAGAGATTTGAGAAAAACTCTACAACAGGGGGATTCCCAAACATGGAAGTTACTCAAATGTTCGAGACTTTAACCTCTCTATCTGACCTGGACTCTGGGGCTGGTCAAGTAGGGGACAATGTTGAGCAAAGAGAGCAAATGTCAATCTCATGTAGGGAAGCACTGAAAAGGCTCGCGACACGTTTGTGCCAGAGTTCAGGGCTCCTCGTGCCAAGCCGCCAACAGCCCCTGCTGGCCGAGTGTAGAGAGGCACTACTACAGACTTTACAAAAAAGACACAGTTTCCAATTAGATCTCAACCTGCACAGGCTACATTCACTCTTAAATGGGAATCAGATGGCTTCTCATCTGAGCTCAGGACAGAGAGATGAAGATTGTTCACCTTTTAGCCATGCAGTGGAGAATGAGGATGTGTGTTATAGCAGGAACATGGTGATATGGACAGGTATGTCACTCTTTTACATTTGTAAAAAAAAAAAAAAATGTCCAAGACAAACAGAAGACAATTCATTTAGAAAAGCAGTTTAAAATGCATGTGACAAATTCCTTGATGGCTTAAAAAAACAAAATTTTTTAACAACATTTTAAATTTAAAGCTACAGTCATTCCTATAGTTTGTGCAGTAGAGCATGATGTAAACAACGGCAAGGATTCCCAGGGAATGCAAAAAATATATACCTTGATAATAGTGATAACACTGTAATCACTTTGGATAAAGAGTATTTGACAAATGAATAACTGAAAATGTAATGTCTTTAAAAATGTCATGGTGTAACCATCAAGTAATAACATACATTTTCCTCACACTTTGAATACATGTGAGTGTGCACATCTTGATTTTCAAAAAACTTAAAATAATAAAAGATTATGCCAAACTATTCTGTAGTTTTTTTTATTGTATCGGGACAGTTGTATTACCCATTTTTGACTTAATGCACTCCAAAAATAACAAAAGTAATTTTAATTTAGAAATTAAAAATATGCTTATCGCTATTCAAATCAGTGTATTTACAAACTGGATTTTTTATATCCTGACAAAAAAATTTTTTAAAAAAATATTGCACCGTGCAATTGACCATTGTTTCATATATAGTTGTGTACATGTTTTAAATTACCTTTCTGTATCCTAGACAGTGCCATGCAACAAGATTACTTAGCACAGGAAGTTAAGCAGGACTTGGATAGACGAGCTTTCACCAAGAAACGGATAAAAGAGTGGAAGACATCGTCTACTCTCTTCTCCCTTGAAGAACCAGGACAGTCACACACTGACATGGTGAGTAATGAAGTAAAGAATCAAATCCAAATAAAACAGGTAGTTGTAAACTAGACTATTACAGAGGTTAAAAGTTCAGGAATGTATTGCTATTTTGCATGTGAATTTGATTGGTTAGTCTTTGCAGTTTGACCAGTGGAGGGCAGCTGGGTTGTCTCAGGATTGCTTCAGAGCTCAGCAACATCACAGCAGACGACTCTTTAACCAGGAACAGTCCTTTACCCAGCATGCCGTCCCTATACTCAGAAGCCCCACCTGGGTTGATCATCCTGTAAACTCCTATTCTCAGCAGCAGCCACTAAGCAGAGTGGAAAGTTTGAAAAATGTGGATTTAGATCTCTCTAGAATCTCTCAACAGTGGAGGGAAGACAAAGGTCTTGATTTGAATTCATATCACATATATGAGAGCAGAAAACAAAAACCACAGGCATCGTTTGGAGGATCCAGATTCTGGTCCCATCAGCAGCAAGTTCAGGATGAAAAAGAAAGAT
>JADLZN010001451.1:0-27533 GCA_018155175.1 Sinocyclocheilus anophthalmus
TATAGAACTGAAAAAGGATGGTGTATAAATTGATTTTAAGATAAAAAATAGACAATAAAGAATTTACTTGACGGAGCTCAAACTCAAAACACACGGCAGCAACAAACAGGAAGTGACGTGAACAAAAAGTAACATCGATTGTAGAGGCTTTTGCATCTGAACTCTACACTGTTTTTATGCCTAGGTGTTCTAGGCATAAAAAGTATATAGAGAAAGCGAAGCTCACCTTACTGGATGCATACGTAGCCTAACTTTCATTTATAAATTGTTAACAAACATTATATAATGCTTAACAGATCATTAGTTAACATATATTCACATAGCTAGAAATATGAGATAATGTTCTAATGTTCCGTTTACTAATGAACTTACCAAATGATTAACATATGATTATTTAATGTAAATAGAAATGCTTACAAATGTCAGTAAACTTTCAGTTCATATGATCTTCATTTGTTGGTCTTTTCTTTGTTTGTTGTGTAGACCTCTATTTACACATCTTAACAAATAATCTATTAATTATTTGTTCATGTTTTTGCAGTACCCAATCTAAAGTGGAAACACTTCATCATTTGCAAATGTTTATAAATGTTTACTAATCATTAATACCTTTATGAGCAATCATCTCAATGGTTAAAAAAGTGCCCCAAATGACCGGAATTCACCTTATTTACACATCTTTCCAAATCATTTATGAATCATTTGTTCATGTTTTTGCAGTAGCCAATCTAAAGTTGAAACTATTCATCATTTGTAAATGTTTATAAACGATTATTAATCATTTAATATCTTTATGGGCATTGGACTTTTAGCTAATATAACAAGGTTTGTGTAAAGGATGGCTGGTTAAGTTTAGCTAAACGCTTGCTAAAGACATAACAGATTGTAATTTTGGTGCAAAAATAGTTTTATTGCCTTAACACTCACATTAGTATACCACTCTTCAGTATGTCATTAAACAGGATATTCCTTGAATCATAAATAAATGGGAAAACAAATCATTTTGTAAAAGAAAATACTTGTTCATTTATCAAAACATAATATAAGCAGATTGAACCATGTTTCCATATAATTAAATTGACCCCTGTACACTGTTGACCCTTTAACCAACCCTTAAACCTACCCATCCCACCAAACCTGTGCCTAACCTTCCCCGTATCACACCTCAATAACAGCAGAAGTGTTGTGCATTAACACAAGCTTTTAATCATTGTATAACATCTGTTAAAATCATTTGTAGATTTTCAAGAAGTGCTTGATCATATGAATTGAAAGTTTAATGACATTCGTAAGCATTTTAACTTGCATGAAATAATGATTTGTTTGAACATAATCTAATGTTTAATAAGTTTATTAGCAAACATTAATAAGTACATTACCTCACGTTTCTAACTCTTTGAATATATATGAACTAATGATCCATTAAGCATTATATAATGTTTGTTAATGATTTATTAATGAAAGTTATTATAAAGTGTTACCGATGAAAGGGCTACAAATCCACCCCTCATGTCTATATATGTATGATGAGACAATAAAGTTGAAGAAAGTTATCTTGTGTCTGTCTTGCCAAATTCCTCCTTCAATTTGTTTCTGTACAACTTTGATCATATGATCAGTAAACAATCATGAATGTAAAATGTATCTAACAGAAGAATAATCAGTTAAGTTAAATATGAGACAATGTCTCAAGGACACTGAACCATGTGTGCTGATGAGATCGGTTTTATTCAGTTACTGTAACTTGACACACATCTAGAGAGACACTACACATCAGTTTAAACCACACTTCACCATATCACCATCCCCAATTTGCACGAACAATGTGTTTTAAAAATTGTAAAAGCACAAAACAACACAATGAATATTCAACTACTGATAGACATTTACCATCGATCAGAATTAAAAATGAAATCATAAGTTGCCTAATGCATCATTTCAGGGTCATTTAGCTCTTTAAAAAAAACCTTCACATCAAATGTTCATGCACATTCTTAAAGATATGCATGTATTACCCTCATCGTATTGCTGCCAATGCTCCAGCAGCTCCACCTATTCCCGCTAATGCTGTAACTGGAAACACATTTCCTCCTACAAAGAGACCAACCATAGCTCCAGCAGATAAACCACACACCACACCTGCTGTCTTCAGCAATAACTGTCTAACAGCACTGGGACGCTCAGGAGAAGATGAACAGATAAACTGACTCTTCCACAGTCTCCAGAGAATCCCAGTGAAAACTCCTGCAGCTGCTGCTGATCCTCCTGTAAAGAAACCCTTAGTGAACATCCATCCATATGAAGAATCTTTCTCTTTCTTCCACGCCGAAACACCTCCTGTTGCTACAGCAAAAAATATAACTGCACAGAAATGTTTCAGATTGATCTGTTTAATGAACAGATGTTTGAGCTTCTTCCAAACGGTCTTCTGTTTCTCCAGTATCTCCTGTTCATATTCTCTCCTAACACGTGCCTCTGTTTCTATTCTAACTCTCTCTAATGTTGTTTGATGTTCTTTCTCTTTACTCTCTTCCTCTGCCCTCTTCTCCTCCTCTGCCCTCCTCTCATTCTCATTTCTTCTCCTCTCAGTCTCCTGCATCATGTCTAATGTGTAGGAGGTTCTGTTTTCAGACAGCAGTCTGTCGATCTTTTGCAAGAGTTCATTCACCTGCCGTCTATTTAATCGATCTTTAATATTAAACTCATGATATCTCTGACCACAATGGTTAATAAAATCAGATAACTGAGTATTTCTACTGATAATTTCTCCTAATGGTCTTTGGCGTGTTTTATCTGCATGAGTGAAGAGCACTAGAGTAAATCTGAGAGCTTCTGCACCAAACTTCTGCTGAAACCAATCAATGAAATCCTTCTCCTGCTCAGTGAAAGTGTTTAAAGGCAGAATAAGCAGGATCACGTGAGCTCCTGGTGAGCATAATTCAAGAGCTCTCTTCAGCTCAGAGTCTGAATCAAAGTCAGTGTGAGTGGAGAATCTGAAGTCTGGAGTATCTATCACTGTCACGCTTCTGTTATTAACAGAACCCGTGTGTGCTAGACAGACTCTGGTCACTGATGAAGATCCCATTTCTGACTCAAACACCCGATCATTAAAGATGATGTTTCCAGTGGCGCTTTTCCCGGATCCAGTTTTACCCATCAACAGCAGCACTGCTTTCTGAAACAAGTAAAAATCACATAAGATGAATTGCACACATTATTTCTATTATGACTATACTAAAGAAAAAGAGAGACACTCACCTGCTCCATCATATGAAAGTGCTTTATCTCTTTGCTCAAAGACATTTCCACGCAAAAATACCAAGACTGTTTATTCATAAAATGGTCTAAATTGAATTATAACAATGATATAAGTTAGGCAAGCAGCACAAACACAAAGATATATGAATAGGTTTATTATTCCTTGTTTAATAATGTCCTGAAAAACTAGGACATTTATATAAATATCTCAAAATCTGTAGCCTGAGATCAACAGTTGAACCTTTTGGCAGAAATCTCAATTCGCTTGCCAAACATTTTTAAAGGTCCCATATTGTCAAAACTGAAATGTCCTGGCTTTTTTCACGATAACTGAGGTCTAGGTGCTATGTAACTATCATATAAGTTTCAAAACAGTCAGTCCACAGTAAAATGCACACAACCTGCTTAAAGTTCTAGCTATTTTTCACGAACCGTTATGACTTCCGTAAAAAGTTGACGTCAGAACTACACAGTCACTGCCTTCAGTCACCACCCCGAGCACCGCCCACCGTCCCACTCTCTTTTGAGGCGGCACAGCCCCCGACAACCCACGCCCATTCCATGCTCAGCATGACCCTAGGGAAACTGTGAAAAGGTTAACTTACAGGTCGGCCGATCTGGTTTCGTGGTTAAAGTTTACACTCTCACTCAAAGGATGGACGATTGGCTACAGGAGGATTGTTACTATAGTTATCACTCTAGCGGTGTAATGGTAAACGAAACTCACCGTGTCTTATCTAGTCATGATCTGTAGATCTGTAGACGCGCCCATAACAACAAAAGACAATACTTTATTGAACCTTTTCTAATAAGAATGTGTGCTGCAAACGCGAGCATTTTTGACAATCATTTCTGTCCAGTCCGCACGTTTTATCGCGTTTAACCCTGCGGTTTTTATATCTGCAGTGGCATCATCATATCTAACATATCTCACCTGATGCCCCCCTCAGGCGCGCAAATGTCAACTGCGGGGCGTGCTTAACACATCCAGCGTTACAATGTCCATAATTCAGCCAATCAGAGAACAAGGCTGCTAATCCGTGATGGCTTCCTTGACAACCATCACCAGCATTTTCTTGCATACCGCGACAGCAGACGAGGACAAATAAGCAATGCATATGTGATATGTCAAGTTGGATCTTCTGATCATAGTGTTTAATTCCACGCACATTTTAACCAATTCAACGACATCATCGGTTAATAGACTAGCTATTAATCTTGTATTTAGGGTACATTGTATAATTGGAGGTATATAACTAGTCAGAGGTGAAGTGAAAAATCCTTATTCAGGTGTGCAGAATTATTAGGCACATTTCTTTTACAGATAAAATGAGCCAAACAAGAGATTTAACTCAGACTGAAAGTCAAATATTATTAAATGCCCATGAGAAATATTAAAAACTAATACAATATTAGAAATTGCAAAGTTAATGCATAACTATTGGACAGCAAAATGCTCAGTGGGTTAGCAGGGTCAGTCAAAAACATGTGGATAAGAAAAGATGCATGTTAACTGCAAAAAAATTAGGAATTAAGGTGAAGAATTAGGTTTGAAATCACCAGGAACCATAGTCCTCTCCAGCGCCACCATTTTCCAGAACTGCAATCTACCTGCAGTCTCCAGAAGTGCAAGCTGTCAGGTTCTCTGAGACTTAGGAGAAGTATAGAATCCTAAAAAATGACCCCTACTTAATAAGAATCACATACTGATGTGTAGTAAAATACTTGAAGACTGATTTATATATAGGCTTTATAGACAGATAAGTTGAGAGTGACTCTTGAAGGACCAGCATCACATCTTCTTGTACCCACCCCCCCCACTGTTTGAAGAATTTGTCTCCAGAATCTGGCAGTAAGTTTTGGGAGTTCATTTTTTAGTTCATCTCGAGATTTTATCTGTAGAAGAAAACCTGCTTAATAATTATGCACAACTGAATATAAGGAGTTTTTCACTTCCAACCTTCATAGACAATTATATATCACTTATAAATGATAATATACAAAATGAATAGTAGTTATCATTATGGACAATGTGCTGGTAAAAAAATATGAAGATTAGTTATTAAGAAAGATAATACTTAGCATGCACTTTATTTGTGATGCCTGACCTGCGGTTACCTGTGGTTGGCCAGGCCGTGTGTCACTCAGAAAACAACAGGCCAATCAGAAGAGAGGCTTATGAATATTAATTAGACAGACCAAAATCGACCTGTTCTCAGCAGAGCTCCTGAGAGAGGAGCTGTAAAAATATATTTAGATGGTTGTTGGTACTTATACCGCAAATATATATTCTTAAGGACATCAAAACCTAAAATAAAACTCCAGAAAGGTGTACAATATGGGATCTTTAAGGAATGGCCTTGGTAGTGATTTTTATTTCTGGACATAAAATAAAATAAGTGGAAAATAAATAATTGTCAAATGAATAAGCAATCCTACTCCTGGTGACTGGCATTCTTAATCATTGGTATAACAATTGTATTACATTATTACAGTCCGACGGCACATTTCGTGGCATGCAATATTTGCAATTAAGGATGATGCGATACACCTAGCCTATCTATATACAATCTTTTATCATTAAATCAAGTTTTGGTTCGTTTAAGATTTTCATCTGCACAAAGACTACAGCATTTGTCCATGACATGTGCCTGTAACTCGAACACTCACCAAGAAGCGCACAATGTAGTCGAAGTGAAACACGTTCCTGCAGAAGCGAGCTTTGAGAAAATGATCTGACTTTCACTTCTCTCAAAGCCGTCTGGGTCACGTGACGCGCAGAGCTGTTGTTTGAAAACCAGGAGGAGGTGGTGCATACTGTAAACAATCAGAATATCGTGAAAAAGTTATTTGTGTGTGTGTACACACGCACACATACATATATATATATATATGTATGTATGTATACAGGCTATAACTTTTCTCATTAATTGCTTATATTTTGGGCATATGTTAAGGTTAAGCTTTAGTAAACAGCCCTGCAGATTTTACACATCTAAACCGGTTTCATTCAGTTGAAATCGCTCTCGAATCGTCAGCAATTTCTCCCCATTATCGACTGTCCTGAAATAATTGCTATGTTTTCCTATAAATCACGTGCTTGTGTGACTTCCCATTGAGTTCACCTTTGGGGCGGGGTCTAGCTTAGACCAGATAAGGTAGATAGTAACCACACAACAGCACAGGCAATAGCAACGATCGCGCTTAAGCAGAATAGACAGATAATTAAAAAAGAACAGCAAAAGCAAAACATAAATTATTACAACTAAAAACATCTTTGTCAAGTCTGTTCGTCTGAAGCACAAAGTAGGCTACTTTTCAGGTAAGCTTAACTTCTATATTGTCTATTTCCATTTAAGTTGTGCAAATACACAGCTGTTGTATGAGAAATGAATTTAGTTATTGTTAAGAGTTAAAAAAGGAACAATTGCATTGGTATTTAATACTTAATATATCATTTAAAACACCGTTGTTAAAACTATTAATTGGGTTCATGATTAGGCTAATCGACATTAATTCCATATTTGCAAAACTAACTTATTTAAATAAAAATGTAGACAGATTCCTAGTAACATTTAATTTGTGCTGTTTAAAGATCGAAATGAATTCATATGGTAAGTTTAGGGCCTAAATTTTCACAGTGGTCGTTGCAACATGAGTTTTTTGTAGGCCTAATCACTTAAATCAAAACATGACATACTATAATATACACTAGAACAAAGACATTTTATTGATTTATTTAGTCATGTCATTTTCTTTTTAATTTGTAATATATGTTTGTCATAATATTTATTTATTTAGAAAGTACAATCAGAATCACCTTTATTTATATAGTGCTTTGAACAATACAGATTGTGTCAAAGCAACTGAACAGCATTAATTAGAGAAATAGTGTGTCAATAATGCAGAAGGACAAAAGTAAACACTAATTTTTCAGTTAAAGACAGTTCATCATTGAATTCAGTGATGCCATCATCCAGCTCAGTTCAGTTTAAATAGTATCTTTGCAATCAAGTCAACGATATCGCTGGAAATGAAGTGTCCCCAACTAAGCAAGCCAGAGGAACCAAAACTCCATCGGTGACAGAATGGAGAAACAACACACTATACACTCAAGTCTTTCTAATTAAAGACTGCCAAATGTAAAATTCCCAGCTTTGTTTTTCTGATCTCTCAAGAAATACACAGACATCTATTTAGACTAGAACTTGCCGGTATGAATTATGCCTGACAACAACTTATGTCACATACTAAATTTATTTTGACCACAATTACACTAGGTACTTTATTATGACACATAAGTTTACAGTTAAAGTTACAGTTTGTTGTACTGTACATTTGTACAATTTACACTAGGACTCTTTTGTCTTCACCTAATTATTAAAAATGTAAAGTATTTTTATTTAGCCTACTTTTATTCTGCCTCATATACAACTTTACTTTAATAAACAGATCTATACCTTTTGTTTTTGCTTTATGAAAGAGAATAGCAATACTCAGTTTAATATCAAATGCATCATATAAAGGTAAAGGACATGCAATATGGTATACAGTATTTGCAGATAATCTGGTTTCTTTGACAAAATAATGCCTAACTAATATTTGAATTTATTTTTTTTCAATTATACTTTTCCTCTTACACTATGTAAAAAAAATTGTTATTATTATTTCTAGGTTGCACAATAAAAATGGAAGGAAATATGATGAATGTGGCCTTCGTACCAGGGATAATCCCCGCTTCTAACAGATGTGATGTAGCTGCAGGAATTGGTGAAGTTTGTGAAGTGCCGGTCACTCATGAAACACCAGCATATTCTGATGCAGAACTGAGTAAGAGCTTTGGAAATATGAAGTTGCCCAAAAAATGTAATCGCATTGAAAACTTTTTGTGACATTAATAAAAGGTGTCTTAAAATGTGATGTAAAGTTGTACCATTTGTGAGTTTAAAGAAGCAATGATATTGTTTCCTTTATCTGGGAACAGAAGTGGTATTTACTGTCTGTCTAACAAGTACATGTTGTAATTTTTTTTTCTGTTTTCTTTAACATACAGTGTCAAATAATCTACAGCAAAGAATTCCTGTCAACATCCAGCACTCCAGTGGTTCATCAATAAGAATTGTGCTTCTGGGTAAAAGTGGTGTTGGGAAAAGTGCAGCTGGAAACACAATACTGGGAGAGAAAGAATTTAAATCTGACCTGAGTATGGATTCAGTAACAACTGAATGTACAGATGCTCATGCCACTGTTTCAGACAGATCTGTGTCTGTAGTTGATACTCCTGGATTCTTTGACACAGAGATGGACCCTGAAGAGTTAATAACAGAGATAGCGAGAAGTGTTTATTTATCCAGTCCTGGACCTCATGCTTTTCTCATTGTGTTTCCTGTGAATAATAGATTCACTGAACAGGAGCAGCAGATTCCTCAAAAGATTGAGATGTTGTTTGGTCAGGAGGTGTTAAAATACTCCATCATTCTCTTCACTTATGCAGATCAGCTGAAAGGAAAGTCAGTAGTTAACCTTATTGAGAGCAACAGTAGATTAAAACGTCTAGTGGGTCAGTGTGGAGGCAGATATCACATCTTCAACAATGAAGATGAGAATAACAGAGAGCAGGTGAATGATCTGCTGCAGAAGATTGACAAAATGATAGAGCAGAATGGAGGAGGACACTACAGTAATCAGATGTTTAAAGATGCTCTGAGATTCAGAAAAGAGGAAGAAGAGCAGAGACAGAGAGAGGAAGAAGAGAGACAGAGAGAGGAAGAGGAGAGAAGACAAGAGAAGGAGAAACAAAGACAAGAGGAGCTTGAGAGAGTAAGAAACGAGACCGAGGAGAGAGTCAGAGCAGAGATAGAAGCTCAGCAAAGAAAACAATCAGAAAAACTAAAGCAAGAGCCGATTGAGAGAGTGATAAAGGAGACAGAGGAAAGAGTCAGAGCAGAGATAACCAAGAGAGAACGTAGGAGGAAAGTGAGAAAACTGCAACAACTAAAACCAGAGAAGATTGAGAAGAAGAATAAAGAAGCAAGCACTGGATTTCTGCAGTTTTTATCTAAGTATAAGCGTCATTATTGTATGGCAGCCATTGCAGCTGGTTTTGTAGTTGGTGGTGCAGTAGGAGGAGCTGTAGTTTATGGAGCTGTTGGTGGAGCTGTTGGTGGAGGTGTAGCAGGAGCTGTAATTGGTGGAGCTGAAACCGGAACTGTAACTGGAGCTGCTGTTGGAGCTCTTGGTGGAGCTGCTGTTGGTGCTGCTGTTGGTGCTGCTGTTGGTGCAACTGCTGCTGCCAGCATTGGAGCTGTTGCTAAAGCTGTAGGTGTTGGAGTAGTTGGTGGAGCTGCTGTTGGTGGAGCTGTTGGTGGAGCTTCTAGTGGAACTGTTAAAGGAGCTGTTAAAGGTGCTCTTGCTGGAGCTGTTGTAGGTGGAGCTGCTGTCGGTGGAGCTGCTGCTGGTGCAGCTCTTAGTGGGCTGTTGGTGAAGCAGGTTGTGGAGCGGTTTGCTGGGGGAGCTGTTGAGGGTGGAGCTGCTGTTGGTGGAGCTGTTGGTGGCACTTCTAGTGGAACTGTTAAAGGAGCTGTTAAAGGTGCTCTTGCTGGAGCTCTTGTAGGTGGAACTGCTGTCGGTGGAGCTGCTGCTGGTGCAGCTCTTGGTGGAGCAGCTGTTTGTAGAGCGGTTGCTGGTGGAGCTGTTGTGAAGGAAGCATTTCTTGGTAGACCTGTTGGTGGTAATGCTACTTGTGAAGTTCTTAAAACTGTTGTTGCTTTAAGTGTTGTTAATGAGTTAAAATTACAATGATCATAACAATAATAACACTCATTTCAACTGAGCAGACAGATTACATCAAACCAATTAATTTGAGTATATTTGTAAATATACAATTAAACTATATTATGCTAAAACTGATAGAACCGCTTATAGAACTGATGGAGCTGTTGCAGGATCATGTCATTAACTGATTTAATTAATCATTTTAAATTAATACAAATATTATACAAAATCTGAATTGTCTGAAAGATTATGGGATATGAGAGTATGATTTGTAAAATGATATGGAGTGAAGTCATAGCATTTTATCCATTCAAATGCTTCCAGAGATGAACATGCATCTGTATTTTTAGTTTAGTCAAAGGACTCTCCATTCAGTGTATCCAAGGTCACATGGCATAAAATTATTTAATTTCAGATGAAGTCTGATTTATTTCCTTATTCTATTTGTATTATTATTTTTTTTAAATCATCATTATATCTTCTGCCTACTGATTTTCCGCTGGCTGTTAGAATAGATAACTTTGCCAGCGCAGTTGACTAATTTTGAATATCGGGGAGAAATGGAAAAGAAACCTGTTTGTGGACTGTAATAGGCCTATTTGACTTGAAACACAATCATATGAATTTATTTTTTTTCTTTTCCGTCAGTTGGTGTTTTTTGGACTTTTGAGAAAACATTCTGTGTTTAAAGGTGATATTTATTGGTGAATTGTTCCATTCCATAATTGTCTGTATTGTAACATCTAAATCTTCACAATAAATATGAATGTGAGATAACTTCTCAAGGTTATGCTTTGCCCTCTCTTCCTCAATACTGCAGAAGTAATTGTCCAGGGATTCATTTTAATTTTCTGGCTGAAAACTTTTTCTGGTAACTTTTTCCTTTTTTTTTTCCCCCAAATCCCTGCAATAACTAACTAGCTAGCTAGCTAAATAAATAAATAACTAAATACATACATACATACAAAAATACAAAATAATATAAAGTTAATTAACAAATAAACATTATTGAAGAGAAGTAAGCAGTCACAATAAGAGCAAATAAAGAAATTAAATGATATAAATGAAATAAACAGTGCTTTAAGTTGATCAGGTCGGTCTAACAGTATACTGCTATCAAATCCTTATAATCTAGTGATGATAAACTTACTCTTTGTAAATGAGTAGTGAAATTAAAAAGAGCTGCTTTAGCTCCATCCCTAATCCTGACAGTCTGGGATTGTCTTGTCAACGTGCTCCCTCTACATATTGTGCTCATAACACAATTCAGTTTATAATATAAACTACAATATAAGTTAAAATGTAATGGCCCGGTTTCACAAACGGGCTTAGCTTAAGCCAGGACTAGGCCTCAGTTAAATTAAGATATTTAAGCAACTTTTACAAAAATGCCTTAGAAGAAAACATTACAGGTGTGCATCTTGACACAGAACAATGACACTGACATATTTTAAGATACAATACGTCAGAGCAAGATATTTTCAGTTGAGACAGCTCAGACATGCATTTTTGTCTGGGACTAGCTTAAGCCTTGTTTGTGAAACCGGGGGAATTATGTTATATGCGATATCGCTAGCTATTAATAGTTTGTCACTGGTGGTCAATTAAGATGTCTTGATCTGTTTTTATTCTTGTGCGATGGTTTGTAGATCCCCAAGCTGCCGACGAGTCAGGTATATATTCTCCTGTCCCGATATGAGAGTTATGGAGAGTTGCCTGGAGCAATATGGCGGCGACGTTGACGTGCCCATGTCTATGGCCATCTACCTCTAGTCTAGATAGTTCACCTATGTATTATCCTAGCTTGTAGTTATGCATGGTTGATAAAAATGTTAAAATTACGCTTACTTTACTCAGTAACGAATCCCAACTCATACGCATGAGGCCTGACTGACGTTAGGATAAACTTGCAGTAGGCGCGGAAATGCCGAGCCTGCTCAGCAAAGCCAACTGGTATGCACTTTAACGGTAAAATACAACTATAATCGCTCAAATTGCCCATTTTAACGATGTTTAACAGGTGGAGAAACTAATGTGTGTCAAATGGGACTTGTACATTACAACTGCAGTGCTAATGCAGCACAGCACAGCTGGCACCGTCTCAAATGCAAAACTTGAAAGGTAAACACACTTCGGAAATCTATACAGAACATAACTAAAACACTATTCTGCTAAAATTAACTTAAAATGTTAAGTTCATTGAACTAAATTGGGCTCCTTGAATTACAATAACACTGAACTGACTTAAAAAATCAAGTTGAATCTAGTATAACTTGTATAAAACAGTTTAAATTGCTTAAATTATTTTCATGAGTTAAAGTAACTTAAAAACATAAGTTGTCATGACTTTTTCACCATATCATTTTTTACAGTGTGGAAAAGTTTACTTTAATTTAAGTTCACTGAACAAGCAATTTGTTTGAGTGCAAGATGATGAACCAAGAAACTCAACATTGCATCAGTGTCACCTCGCTATCTTAATGTATTTCTAGACGTTCGTTCATGATGTGCACTGTAGCACTGTAGCTGTAAATGGGTGTAATTTTGCAATAGGCTACAGCTCGTTTTCCATTGAACAGAAAGAGTGTGAAGGCGTGATCACAGAGTAGATCTGAAACTATAAATGCTTTAAGTGGGGACTGACATTTTAAGGACCGGCAAGGAAACTCCAGGAAGATCAGATTCAGCTTTACAACGAAAGATGTAATCATTTTTGTAAACATTATCGCTTTTAACACCCAATTTCTGAAGAATTGTATTGATATTATAGTTTAAACACACACACACATCCTCCATTCTTCACTTGATGCTCCTTCCTGTAGAGTTTAGCAGGACTTTGTACGTCTGAATTTAAGAAATCTAGAGAGTTCAGCTTGATTTGTCATTTTCTTTAACAAATTTCAATGCAAACACATAATTCTGAACTTAACTCACATTTAAAATCCAAATCTAGACCTTGAAAGTTGTAGTTGTGTAGGCTGTCAATGGAGGAACAGAAAGCTCTCATTTTATTAAAAATGTGTTTATTTGTATGTTGACCATTTTCATTTTTGGGTAAACTAACCCTTTAATGGGTTGTGAAAGAAAATATGATTGATTCGGAGTACTCATAATATTAAAATGTCCATCCCTCAAACAGGTACTCCAGTTTACATGAGTTTAATGGATTCCAGTAATTGGAGAGCTTCATTAGACATGTGTTTATAGTATATAAGTGCACAGAGTGTGTAAAACACATTAGCATTCTAAAAAGCCATCAGTGGCAATGAATAATACAATATAATACAAAATGTTAAACAGCATATAAAACGGTTTTATAAAAAAAAAAAAAGATCTTTTGATGGAGACGTTCCTGAAACTACCACGGGAAGACCAATCATCAATGTACTGTTTAACTAAATCTCAATATTCTCAATAAATTCTTGCATTTTTGAAGGGCCTATCGCACTGAGGGTGACGCAAAAAGGCGAATCGCTGATGAATGGTGCTTTCACACCAAACATTAGACGATGAATCGCCGTTGGCTAATTCATGCCTGCACGATATGTGGCACTGCCTAACAATGCATTTTACACCACACTAGGCGGTGCAACTCACCACTCAGCTGATAGTCCTACTGTTAATACTTTGATAGTCCTACTGTCAATACTACTAGCCAATCAGAGGTGTTTCTGTTAGACAGAGTTCTGCAAGCTTGCAAATGATTCAAGGGTGTCATTGCATCATACACTGGCGTCACTTAATCACACTCAGTGTGAAAGGCCTTTAAAATCAGAGTGCAGATTCTCTTAATTAATCATGCATGAAATATATAAGTGCTTTACACTTAATGAATTACTTGCATGTCTTATAGAATTAATTTACAACAGCAAATCATCTTACAGCTGACACCAGCAGAATCCATGCTTGATCTCCTCCTCATGTGTTTCATGATAAATTTCCCACTTTTCTCCATCATTCTTTCAATCATCTGCAGCAGTGCTTGAACCTGATCATATGCCTCTTTCTTGTTATTGAAACAGTGAAACTTTCCTCCACATTCAGTCACCAGTTGCTGGAAATCTGCATGGTTTTGCTTTTTTAGATGTTCATCAATGGTCTCATCCAGATCCTCCAGCTCATCTTTGTGTGAACAGAATCATGATGTACTTCTGAACTTCAGGACCAAATAAACATTTAATAGTATACAGGTGTACAGTATACAGTGAAAAAATGTGTAATTAAATTACAGTTACTTATGAAAATGTTAAATTTTACAAAGGTGGGTTACATCTGAACATTTTCACACACATACAGATTATGACTGATTTCTTTCCCAAACTGCATTGACTGCTTTAAAATATGAGACACCAATGTTTCAGTTTAGGACACAGAATAAATATTCTTATTTGATAACTGTTTTATTTCCTATTTGGGTTTATGTATATGCTTTTTTTTTTTTAAAGAATAACTGTTTTACTTTCCCAAAGCATTGTTAGATGCCAGTGTTTCCTGTCATAGCTATGCAAAGATTTGATTTCAAAACCAGATTTTAAATCCGTATTTAACTCAGCTAAGCAATATGATTTGGACAAAACTAAACAAAAAGCATGCTGTTTGTGTGGTGGTTTCTTGTGGTTTTGCACTCTCTTTAACACACTGTTCACACTTGTGACTCTGATTGCAAGTTAAGTTTCCTTTCTCTCTCTCTGTCCACTCTCTCCCTCTCACACACACACACACACACACACCCACACCCCATGCTCACTCACACCCCCGCCCCCAGTCATCCCCCGAAAGAATGACAACCATATAAGAATAGAATATGACATTTTATTTGAATTTATATTATTGTAAAAAGTGACATAACAATGATTTAAAACACTACATAGAACTTCCACAGAACTTATCCTAAAGAGGGCCGAATAAATAACGGAAGAGATAAGAGGGGACACCTATTGCAACAGATATCAGTGATTCTCAATGGTTAACAACATTGACGCATAGCTTAAGAAAATTTCTGTCTCTCCTCTCCTCTTCCCCGCATGCCATCTTTTATAAACTCCTCAGTTTTCTCCATCATCCAGCCACTGCGTATTTACAGAAGAAAAAAAAAAGAAAAAAAAAAATATATATATACATATATACTTAAAAATCGTCTGGTATATGTGGCACAAGTTTGCCTATTTAAACATGAGGCTGGTTATCCTAACTTAGCATAAAGATCAGATAGGAAGAAAATGGAGAGAGAAAAAAACTACCATTATATGTGATTAAACAGTCATTTCAGAAAAGATTCAGACAACTTTTTGCACACATTTTTTTTATGTTGTAGATTTAATTTTAAACTAATACAATTTTACAGTTTAAAAATGACAAAAAAAGAAAAATGCCTATAAAAGTTTGGGCACCCTGCAAGGTCACTACTTTGCAAAGCACTCTTTGGCAAGTATCACAGCCTGTGAAACAGTACAGTTTACAGCTATTTGAGTAATAGAGTATATAAAATGTAATATGTAAAATGTCAGTAAAATTAATAATATTAATTTTAGAATACTTGACCACTCACAACACCCTGACTGTCAATAGCAACCAAACAAAATTCATCTTAAGATTGTCAGGGGTCCGGGCCCTGTGTTCTCCCTCTCACCACCAGAGGTCGCCATCTCCCTTACTTCCGGACCCCATTCCCCAAACTCCACTCACCTGTTCTCTCATTATCTTAATCATTGATTCATTTGTCCCAGCTGTTTACCTGATTACCTCTTCCTTATAAGCTCCCTGTGTTTTCTGTTCTGGGCTCGTTTGTCTCACTTATGTATCGGTTCATGCCTTTGATTTCTGTCTGCCCTGTCCTCAGTTTATGTCTCGTTGTGAGCATTTGTTATTCTGGCTTTTTCACCTTCGGGGTGGTTTCAGTTGTGTTTTTTGTGAGTTATAAATAAAGACACCCTATCTGCCTGCACTTAAGTCTTCGCCTCGTACAGACCGGGACGAGATGTTATGTCCCTAGCCCATCTGATTTCAATATACTAAAAAAACATACATTTAGCACATCAAATACAACTTCTATTACTTACATGGCACGATGCTTCTTCTTTTCAAAATGATCTTGACAAAACAAAGCAGTCACAAAAAGATTAGAAAAACCCTAACCCCACTATTCACATGTTGTTTAATTAAATAATTAAATTTCACTAACCAACTGCAAAATACCATTTAAAAACAGAATGGATGATGCTGTAAAATAAATCATACATACATACATACATTAAAACTGCTGCACGGCATATATGTAAATGGCATATACCTAAATACAAATATTGAGAATGTGTTTGACAGTCAGCTGAAAAAAATATATATATATACTTACAAAGCCACAGACACTCAGTGCTGTGGAGCCTTTGGGGTGTAGCAGCTACTGGCACAAATACAAAGGGGAGAAAAAGAAAAAGCATCACTGAATATGTACAAATTGAAATGTACAAAAATTGATTTGTAATCAATGGTTATTGGCTGATTAGTGTGTGTGATATGTAAAATGTCAGTAAAATAAGGGTAAGTGTACCCATTAAGCCCATTTACCCTTAAGCCTACTTTCAACTTTGACATCAAATTTAAAAAAAGAGAAAATCATGTTTTATGCTGATCATTATTATATAAACCAATCCAGTAATTTGTTAATTCCAAGACATTTTTATTGCTTACCAATCACATTTGGTAATTCTGAGTTAGCCCCACCCATTTCTGCAGTGTTCAGCCATTTCTTTGATAAGTACACTAATATTATGTCAAATAAGAGATACATGTATTGTTTTTTGTGTATGAACAAATAGTACTTTATCATTTTATATAATTTTCCTTTAAATGTAAAGATTATTATTTTATAATTATATTATTAATTGTTTTTTAAAGATGGGTTTAAATGGTACAGTGCCACAAAACATGCAAACTATAGCCAACACAAGCTAACCTTGAATGAAAAAAACTTAACATTTCTTAATGTGGGCACAATGAAAATGATTACGATGCATAGTCCACAGTATATTTAAGTTCCATGCATGTTTTTGTAAACATATCTTACATTTTAAAGGAAAACATTGTCTTTTTTTTACCATTACTCACTGTGGGACCATTTAAACCCACTTTATGTTTTTCAGTGAGGAATCCCTCTAATTACAAACTTTGATCAATTTTCTGAGTGAAAGTGTTTAATAACAGTTCTTTGTGTGCTTTTACCTTACTAACCTTTTACCTTAACTTACTTATTACAGAGAGGCCAACAACTTACACACTGTTTAGCACCATTATATAATAGAGTGAAGGCCAAGATCAGAGTTAATGCTCATCAGGTTGAATGTCATTGGTACAGGTGATGAGTGCTATATAGCAAGCATTAGTAAAATCACATTTTTTTTAAATACGTCGCTCTCACCAAATAAATATATTGCTGTTTTATTTCTTTAAAATCAATAAATGTTAATATGTTATGAATAAAGCATGTGGGCTTATTTGGAACCCTTTTCAGATGATCTTGACAAATCTGACAAAAAAATATATAAAAAAAGCAATCACAAAAAGATTTTTGTATCAACTTTTTGATTTAAACCTTTTTTGTTAAAATTTTTTACACATGCCTTATACAATTGTTTTCCATTGACATCATTAAAATTCAAACATATGTTCTTTAGTTCCAGAAAAATTCCAGAATACGCATTTAAATTGGGAGATAAAAACAATTTAGGAAAGGAATCCATATCATTCGGAGAAACAAATCCTTCACAAAAGTCTTTGAGCATATTGTCACGGTCCAGGTGTGTGGAGGCAGGCAGGATGACAAGGATACAAAATAAGGATCTTTAATGTGGCGACAACAAGGCAGAGACAGACACACACTCGGGGTAACATTCACAATAACCGACAAACTAGAACACAAGAGACAGGAACAGATGTAGGGCAGATAACGAGGAGCAGACAGGTGAGCACAATGAGGTAAATTAACTAATGATTAGACGGGCTAAACCAACACAAGGGGAAGAAACCACAACAAACAGTCCACAGGGGTGTTACACATATTATCTTCCTCTGATGTGAGAACAGATCTCATCTTCTGTAATATTTGAGTCATTGTTCGAACTGATTTAATCTTCACACAAGCAGTCACTTCTTCAGCATTAGCTAGTCCAGCTCCCGCCAAAAGTGCAAGTTTTTTTTAACACTGTGATTCCAGCTCGAATAAAAAGTCCAGTAAATGTGCTGCTTGTGCTTATTACATCCAGTCTTGCACCATTTATCAGTGGCTCTTCCAACAACCAAAATAAAGAGTTTGCAGTTTCAGACCTCTTCACATTAAAACATCTCCAAACCTTAAAAAGGTTTTGATAGAAAACAGGTAAACATGAAGTGCATAGATGGGTGAACATAATCATCTGATTTTGTAAATGTTTGTAAATTACATTTGCATTAAGCATCCAGTTTGCGCTTTTCTATAATTTAAATTAATAGCTTACAAAATGAGCCTACAATAGCAGAAACAATCTTTTTATGAAAGTAAAGGTCCATGTTTTAAAGGGGTCATATGAGGCTTTTTTAAAGATCATTATTTTGTGTATTTGGTGTACCAGAATATGTTGACCATGCTTTAATGTTCAAAAACACATTATTTTTCAAATACTGTACATGATTGTAGGTCCTCTATGCCCTGCCTCTCTCAAATGCTTTGTTTTCTACAAAGCCCCCTCCTTTGACAAGTGCGGTCTGCTCTGATTGGCCAGCTGACACAGTGCTTTGTGATTGGCCGAACACCACAAGCACACTTCGGAAATGTAATGCCCCTTATCATAATCGCGAGCTTCGTCTTTCAAAGTAAATATCAAGACAGTAAATAATGTCTTAGTTTTACCATCAAGTTTCAAGCCCGAAAGGGGAACAGACACAGTAATGATGCAGTACACAAGCCGCGGTTAAGACAGCTGTCTCCACTGTGATGTGACGCTGTCTCTCTCTCTCTCTCTCGCTCGTTTTCGCTCTCCTCTCGCTGCTATCGCTCTCTCACTCTCTGGTTTCTCCTCTCTCTCCTCTCTCACACACACACACACACACACACACACGATGTGCAAAACCCTGCATTTGAACAGTCAATAGCAAATACTTAAACTAATAACAAAACAGTTGCTGATTCAGAAGCGCCAGATTGTCATAGAAAAGTCAGAATTACCTCTTCTCCTAGGTTCACGAAACGTCGTCCATAAAATGCATTGCTGTTCTGTTGTAAGTGATCTAAAGATTCCTAAATGCATCTACTTTCGGAAGGCCAAATAAGTGCTTTTGCTTTCACACAGAAACACACAGCATCTCCCTGACATAGCTGCTTCAACACTAACTGAAACCACGCCTTCTTTCTTTGCGTGCACATTTGGGCGGCATTATGGTAATATTTCCACACAGTGAGGTAGACATGTGGGGGCGTGTTAGAACGAGCCGTTTTAGGTAGACGTGGCTGAATCTTAACTTTGATAAAGAATATCTTTTGGTTTTGAGACTTTAGTCTTTTCAACTTTGCAGATCTTCTTTATGCACCAAGAGCTTTTAACGCTCCAAAGAGAAAGGAAAAATGTAAACGCATCATATGACCCCTTTAATTAAATTGACAATAAAATGAAAATGTTAAATGAAATTAGAAAAAAGAATACTTACATTGTTGTTCAATTTATATTTATTAGCTATATATAGCCTATCCATACATTTTATTCTAATGTCACAATGCTGGATTTCTCCAGTAACTCTTTTATACAGTTTTTCCTCAAGGCCTGTTCAATACATTTCATACACACACTGTAAAAAAATGTTTTGCTACGATCTACTAATTTTTTTGGTGAAACATTTTTTGTTTTTATTTTAAATTTTAAAGATTTAAGAATCAAGTAAATGTAACTAAAAAAAATAAGTAGATTCAAATAATTTGATTAACTAATCTCATAAATAAAATTGAGTAATTATAATTAAACTCCTTAAGCAATGCAATAGTCATTCTAAACCAAACACACTAAAAAAATTAAGTAGATTCAAAAATTGTATTCACTAATCGCAGAAATGTAATTGAGTAAATATAATTAAAATTCAATAGTAAATCAGGAACACTAAAAAACTGAGTAGATTTCAATTACATGCTGTATATACAAATGTCCTATATTTACTTTTACTTGTATATTTTTAACAGTATTTACCATTTACTCCATGAGTAATTTACAATAAATATAACAAAACCAAATGATAAACAAAACACATTATTTTAATTAAACATTTATTTGTCAAATTTGTCAAACTCCAATTCAACCATACTTTGCAAATGACAACTTGTTGAATACATTTTAGCCACTGAATTGTGGAAACTTAAAGGGGTCATATGATGCGATTTCAAGTTTTGCTTTCTCTTTGGAGTGTTACAGGCTCTTGGTGCATAAAAAAGATCTGTAAAGTTGCAAAGACAAGTCTCAAATACAAAGAGATATTCTTTATAAAATTTAAGACTCTGTCACGCCCCCCTAAAACGGCTCGTTCTAACACGCCCCCACATATCTACCTCACTATGTGGAAATATTAGCATAATGCAGCCCAAATGTGCACGCAAAGAAAGAAGGCGTGGTTTCAGTAACCGCAGTTAGTGTTGAAGCAGCATGTCAGGGAGACGCTGTGTGTTTCTAGGCGAAAGCAAAAGCACTTTATTTGGCCTTCCAGAAGTAAATATGCATTTAGGAATCTTTATGCAATCACAATGCACTGGGTCAGCTGGCCAATCAGAGCAGACTGCGCTTGTCCAAGGAGGGGGCTTTGTTGAAAACGACAAGTTTGAGAGAGGCGGGGCATAGAGAACATACAATAATGTACAGTATTTGAAAAAAAATGTGTTTTTTGAAAATTAAAGCATATCAACATATTCGGTTACACCAAATACAAAAAAATAATGATCTTTAAAAAAGCATCATATAACGCCTTAAGACATACAAACTACTTCAAAAATTAACAATAAGTTTAGACATAACTTACTTGCCAAATTTAGACTATGACAAAACTGTCATTAAAGGGTTTGTTCACACCCAAAAAATGTAAAATTCTGGTCATTAATTACTCAATAAATACCCTTATCTCCCCTTCTAAACACCCCCCCAAGACCTCCATTCATCTTTGAAACACAAATTACCAATTTTAATGAAATCTGGGAGCTCTCTGATCTTCCATAGACAGCAAGGGTCCTTCCACGATCAAGGCACAGAAATGTAGTATGGACATCGTTAAAATGGTCAATGTGACATCAGTGGTTCAACCATAAATTTATGAAGCTACGAGAATACTTTTTATGCGCAAAAGAAAACAAATACACCTTATTCACAAATACCGTAACCACTGATGTCACATTGACCATTTTAACGATGTCCAAAACAACAGAGAGCGGAGTGAAACTAATCTTCTTCTTCTGAGGTTTAATGGTGTTTAGCAAACAAACGCATGTGTTTAGCGCCACCCGCTGGACTGGAGTGAGAAGCGGCGAGAGGAGGGAAATAATACGGGGAAATTACTTAGTGCGTCTACAGCAGTCGCAATCGACTGGTAGATCTTTATCACTGTCCCAGTAGATCCCGAAAAAAAACAGTAAAATACGTACAAAAATGCATTCATTTCTGGGCTTACTGTCTTGAGAAAAGTTTCGATGGCAATGGCATGTTCTTCTTCTCCGTATGAAGCGCAGCTCTGCTTTGTTTACAGCAGTAACCAAGGAAACGCTATATTGCTGTCCGTTCATAAGCAGTGTTGCCAAGTCCGCGGTTTTCCCGCGGAATTGGGCTACTTTAACACTGTTGCCACGTGTTGTTGTTCATGTCCGCAAGTTGAAGCAACCCCAATAACGTGATATTTAGGGATATTTAATTTTACTGGACGATCCCCACCGAAAAACGTGTATTTTACCCCCGGAATGCGATTTTTAACAGGGGCCCCCCTCTCGAAACGTGATTGGACTAGTTTTATTGCGAAAACCTGGCAACCCTGTTCATAGGCGCCCCCTGCTGTCAGAGAGTGCGTCTCATGCAGACCTGCTGTTTTTGTTTCGCGCAGATGTTTTATGTAGCAAATAAATAAATAACACCTACAGTCAGACCATTCTGTTTTTGTTTTAAATCCTGAAATTAATCTAAATCAAATCAAAAACAACTGCCCGTGCAGATCGTGATTAAAGTGCAGTGGTTGCCTCTAATTTCAAATGGCTAGATATTTGTTTAAAGCCAGTTGGTTTGTTATAAAGCAAATAGCCAATAAATAAATTTGCTTAAAAATCAGTATCAGAATCCAATTTGCTAGTTATAAAGAAAGAAAGAAAAGAAAATCTGGATTCTGAATCCGCTGTGATCGCCGAATCATTAATTAAAATACTGAGTAAAAGGCCTCAAATTTGAAGCACAATCTGGGATGTCTTTTTCTATCAATTCTTCAATAAGTACACTGTAAAAAATGACCGTGAATTTAACGGTAAAAGACTGTAAAAATGCTACAGTAAAAACCTGTTAAATGGTTAACGGTAAATTCCCCTACTATATACGGTGAAAAACTGTATTGGACATTACATGTATTAGACATTAATTTTACGGTAGTATACCGTTTCTGGAAGTGAAAAAGACCGTATAATTTACAGTGAATAACCGTAAATTGACATTCCCAGAATTCCCTGCGTTACATTTCAAATTTGATGTTGTTTTGTTGAAATAACTGTTTCTTCTTAGTTTTTTCTTATCAGTTTTGTATATTAGGGTTGTGTGTTACATCTAATGTTGTTAAATTAATTTTTATTGAATTATTTCAGTTTCATGTGTGTTACTATGATGGTTTTGATGGTGTTTAGTGTTTGTGTGAATGACACTGTGCACCTTCTATATATGTTATTATTGAAAAGCTGCTTGTGATGGACTCTGGTTCATCATGTGACTTTCTCATCACCACCTGCATTTGGTGGTTATCAGTGTATTAAACAAAACAGATTTCAGTACTTCAGTAGGTTGATATATTAACATTATATCAGTTAATGAAATTACGGTATTTAACTGTAAATTTAAGGTAAAACCTAAAATGATGCTACCGTATTTTTTTACTGTAAAATTCCGGCAACCAGAGCTGCCGTTTTTTTTACCGTAAATGTTACAGATTTTTTTTACAGTGTAGATCTTGTCTTTCATAAAGGCCAAGGTCAGGGATCTTGGGCCTAAAAAGGTTGGTGACCACTGGTCTACAGTATAAGATGAGCGAACTTGTTTTACTTTGAAATAGCCGATCTGCACAAATAAATTATAAATAAATTATAGATTCGCATGGTATTTGATCAACACCAACAGTCTTCATGAGTGAGGATTGGTAGAGAAAAATGAGAGAAGTCAAAACTTTCAGAGAAAATCATGGTTAAGGGCCATTCCACCGAATAGTTCCTATTTGCTTCCAAAACTCTTCGTTTTTAATCCTTTAATCCACAACCACCCTACAATGATAAAAATCCACCCACTCCTCATTTTTAATCCCCTTTAAACCAAACCAGTCTCACTAGGCCTACCGTTTGATTCTCTAAGCAATATGACATTACATCGCTTATAGGCCATAAGGTGAACTAGGAAAAAATGTCCAGAAAGTGATTTTCGTTCCCACACCCGAGCACTACTTTTTCAATGCATTTTTGCATAGACAATACCCTTTTGGACTTTACGTTAAGTTCTCCGCAAAATATCCTGTAGTTTTTTGCCACAATACATAAATGTATATAATTGTGAATTGAAGAAAGAAAAAGCAACTAAAATCTTATGCTGCTGGTTTTGCTTGTAACTTTATTTATATTCATTTTAGCAATGCAAAATACTGACATCTATAAATGTACCTAACTATTTGAGACCAGTATTGGTGCATTAGTATACTCAAATGTAAATGCAGACCATGAAATATGGAAAATTCATAGAAAAAAAACAAAAAAAAAAACACTTCAACTTCACAGAATGTCACCAAGCATAATTAATGAAACACATCAAATTTAACAAAACTGTGATGTTTTATAAATTAACATTTTCAGTAGGCACTGTGTAATCACAGAAAGATGAAATAAGAAGTACAAGTTGGCCCAAGTTTGCTGAAATTAAAAAAAAAAAAAAAAAAAAACAATTTTCAATAATGCCAAAAATTGACAACTCTACAATAGATTCATTACCGCTCAAAATCAGCCTAAAATATGACACAGCTCATCTTTACTCATCAGTATCATCCCTATCACTCTCATTAGAGCGCCATCCCATGTATCTCTTTCCTCTGTTTTCTGGGAAACATTTGCACAATATTGGCAGACATTAAGGTGACCAGACGTGCCACTTATTGGGGACATGCACTTTGATGTCATACAACGATCATTCTGCGCAGCGCAAACAACCAACACCTGGTTATTTTAGGCAATTTAGAAATCCTGTGCAGAACCTGTTCCTGGGAAGTGGCACGTCTGGTCACCACATAAATCAGTACAACACAGTCTTGAGACATACAGGAACATCTTTCTGTCTCACATTTGCCTTGCTTGCAACTGCAGTGGACTATCTGCAACACACTTTCAGGAGCAATATTTCTAGTCACCAGGTCACGGTCTCATTATGGCTGCTTGGTAGTTTGCCTTTTTGAAGTGTTGGTACAGGGCAGGGGTTAGACAACATCTGTCCTGGAGTGCCGCTGTTCTGCAGAGTTTAGCTCCAACCCTGATAAAACAAAAAAACAAACTCACCTGCCTGCATGGCCGTAGCCAGGCTTTGAATATTAGTGAATTGTACTATAATAACCCCTACAAATACAACTCATTATATACACTATAAACACTTTCAAAAAGACAGACATGTAGATTTTTGTGAAAGATGTTTTCTCTGTTTTGGAGGGATGATAATTTTTAAGTCATACCCTATTTATTGCATCAAAATTTGTTAATACTTCACTATAGTTAAGGGTGGATAATTTTATCAGTTGTTATTCTACATTACCTCATTCTACACCCCTAATCCTACCAATACCTAAATTTAGCAACTACCTTACTAACTATTAATAAGCAGCAAATTAAGAATTTATTGAGAGAAAAGTCGTAGTTTAATAGTTAACAAGTGTTACCTATTCTAAAGTGTTACCAAATTAAGCATTGCTTGGTAATTGGTCTACAAAGTACTGATAGTTGTGTAAATATTGTCATACTAACAGTTGTCTGAATTTTTGGTTGATTGTAATCCATTACATACCTTTCTATCAAAGTTGTCTGACATTATCAAGATTATTTGTTCTGATACAGTTTAACTCTGAGTTCTTGTCATATTTTATTACCATTTTCTAAACTATAGCAAATAAACTGTGATAATGTAAGAAATGTTGAAGGTGTGTGAATAACCCATAGCACACGTACGTCGCGGAGACGTCTGCTAAAGAGCGTATCATCTGGTAAACATCGGATTCTTTTTTTTATAGTCGTATTGTGATCGTCTGTAGATCGTCTGTTTGAGCTGTTAAATGAGACGTCTTCCCTACCTCTAAATGACATCTATACGACGTCTCTTAATCAGCCGAAATATGCCGGTATGTGTGTCAGGACGGGAAGCTGCAGACCAGCTGCTATACTTGATCCATTTAAAGGGAAATACGTGAAGAAATAACGATGATTTAAAATCCATATTCTGTGATATTTGCTTTTCTTTCTACAAGAACCTATAGCATGTTTAAAAGCAAACATCGCATTATTTTGTAGATAGACTTTGCATCAATGGATCCATATTCCTTGTGGCATTTTTGTCTTACATTATATTAATATTTACAAGGAGGCACCAACACTTTTTTTTTTTCTTTACTTATGCACATAACACTGTGTGCTTTACGTGGACATTAATATTGCTCTAAATGACCAGGCAAAAGGTGACTTACAATCTTCTTTACTGGAAACAAATGAGAACAAAAGCACAATACAAAAAAAGCAAAAACCGTTTTTAACCACGTAATCCATCATGCACTTTTAAATCTATTTGTCCAACTATCCCTTAGTTTGATCCTTCTGTAATAGAGATAAACATGCCTATACAAGTTATTTTGTAGAGGACATATTAGATCCTTGACTACTTCTTGGTTTTTTACGTGTTTTCAACATTACAATCTTGGGCGATTGGATTAAGCGATTAATGTACACACACACACACACATAAATACATATATATATATTTGATGTTGAGCAAGTTACTCTAAGAAAGTAATTATGATTACAAGTTATTTTGTACTTCAACAGTGTAATGACATTACTGTACTAATTACTCAAAAAATATTGCATTACTTAATGTTTCAAATCATAATGCATAAAATTATTCTTTGACAAGAACACATTTTAATGTTAAACTTGAGAAGTATTTGTAAAATGAACTATTGTTTTACACAGAAATGTTCTATGGTCTATACAGTATTTAACGCAATTACTGTACATCCTGCCTGTAATTAAATTAGATTAAGAGCAATCATTAATAGACTACTTAATAATTAATCACACCCAACACTTGCCTGTCTATATAACTATACAACTTCCTGCGAAGTTCAGCTCCAACCCTTCTCAAACACGACTGAACCAGCTATTTATATCTTCAGGAACACTGGTTAATTACAGATGGGGCTGTTGGATCAGTGTTGAATCTGAACTCACTCCAGGAACAGAATTGGGCACCCCTGATCATTATAATTAAGTTCATGTAGTTCTTTACCTCCACGGCATATATTAAAATTGTGTAATGTACACCCAGCCATGGCTTACCTCACATATTACATTTAATATTTTGTTTAAAAGCACCATTAAAAAAATGCTTTCAATATATAGTGAGAAAGGTTACAAAGAATCCTTTTTTAGATATTTTACTATATAAGGTTGAAACCTCTGGAGGAAACAAGACAACACAAATGTTCATCTGACCAGATGTTATGCAGCCTCACAACATTAACAACACTGAATAATTTGTGCTTTCCCAATTAAATTTATTAAACAGTTTTAAACCTAGGTGAATCCAGGTCAACATAGCATTTCAATAAAGTAAGGTGATTACCTGAACACCTGCTCACATATACTGCACCGACCCCGAGCTGACCGTGGAGCTTCACTTTACGTGTTCGACTTGAAGCGGCACTGTGCAGACTGACATCAAAGTATCGTGAGAGCGATTCAAAAGCATAAGAAGCTGTCTTGCTGTCGTATTGCTCTCGTGGTACTTTGATGTCATACTTCGATCAGTCTGCATAGTGCCGCTTCAAGTCGAACACACCTATTATCTCTTCTAGGGAAATATTAAGTGAATTTGCTTTTAAATAATAAACTTAAAATATAATCAAATAATACAAATATTAAGGACATACTTTAACAACTGAATGCACAAAGGTAGGAGAGACCATGCCACATTGTGAACAGAAACAAATGAGGGAAACTGTTAGGCAAGACTAAATGATTTGTGTAC